>JAFFST010052193.1:5626-22053 GCA_022414735.1 Noturus placidus
GATCCCCCAGTCAGAGCTGGTTAATGTTGCTCAGGAAAAGGAAGTTTGGGGTTCCTTGCTGGAGCTGCTTCCCCCGCGACCCGATTACGGATAAGCGGTTGAGGATGGATGGACTGCACCATACTACATCATTGTCACATGACCACCTGCATCACATGTATGTTTAATGAGCATTCCTATATATAGCCACTTTTTGTACTGCTTCCTCATCTTACATATTGTCTAACTTCACCTTTTGTCCCTGTACCATGTTTTGTTTCCTAGTTTACGTTTAGCCTTAGCAACAGCATTCTGCCTAGTTGTCTTAATGTCTTTGTTTTGTTGATTGGTTATTTATTAAATGTTTGAACTTGACAAAACTCCATTATTTTATGTGTCAGGTCTGCCCGTATACAATAGACAGTATAATGTATTGATCTTAGATTGTGCTTTTCACTGCAGTTTCTTTTGAAGCCTCTCTACATTTTTGTTTTGTTGGGTTTAGTAAATGCATGCGTTTTGTTTCTTTTGCTGCAGAAATTCAATACAAAAAAAATGAATGACCCATCTCCGAGTAGCTTTATAGAATGTACAGTTTATGAAAAAAAAGAAGACAGAGACAGAATTGCTGCAGTAAAGGCTCTTTTTCTAACAAGACATTACTGCAAGATAACAAAAAAATGCAATATAGCTGCTGTTTATTGTGTGAAAATATACAAACAGAAAATGCCACAGAAGAATAAAAAAAAAGAAAGTCATCTTCTAATCTGCCATACAGCCACTGTACATTAATAATATACATGGTAAAATGACTGTATTTAAAGTTTGCAGTGAGAGGAACCCTTATACAATATCCTACCTGTTGGTTTCTTGAAAAATCCGGACAATGGATGCCACTTTGTCCCGGCTGAGATTTGGTTGCACTCGTTCACCAGCCTCACTGTATGATCGCCCGTGGTCTATGACATGGTCTATGATAGTAGTTCTTATTTCATCAGGTACCCGAGCTCTGGCCCTTCTATTAGCGCCACCACGCATTCTAACTCCTCTCTCGACGTTGTTGTTGTCCATGCATTCCTCACCCTTGTCCTTGTCCCACTCATCTCCCTTGTCCTGGTACTTGTCTTCCTCACCCTTGTCCTGGTACTCGTCTTTCTCAACCTCATGTAGGCATTTTTCTCACTTACTTTTTGTACTCTATGCTGTTCCTTTTCATCACAAGATCAGCCCAAAGAGGTCCTATTTTATTACTGTATACCATATGGTCACGCGATTGAAAGAAACTCAACAACTGAGTATGTTTCCAAGATGGGAATCAGCTGTGATTGATCTATTTACATAACTTCAATCAGCTGTTTCTCAGTAGCAATGGGATAGAATACAAGGGATATGTGTGTTTCAATTTACAATATGAACAGCTGTTCACTTTGACTTTAGCCTATAAGTTTAGAACATGATGTTATCTGTTCTGACATACAGTGTGAAAGCATTTGTAAATTTGGCTGTAAAAATCCATTGTTTTGGTCTTGGTTGAGCTTGTGTGTAAAAGAACTTCAAGCATTTTACATTTGTGTTGGCTGTATGCATTTTCTGTCAAAGCAACAAGAAATGTGTTAATTGCATAGCCTACACAGACGGGTGTTGCGCTAACTGTGTTAAGAGTTCAGGAAAACTCTTAAAAGTATTGAAAAAATTTTCATAGTAAGCGTAAAAAAAACTGTAAACACAGCCATCAGCTAAATCTATGCACCTACAGGCCAATTTGCACATGTTTACATACTCTTTTCAAAACTGTTGAACTTTAGTTCAAAACCCAAAACAAAACTGAATAAGTAATACCGTATTGAAATATATTCCAAATCTAAAAAAAGAAGTACTATCAAAACGATTCCAATTGATGATTCCCACAGCTGATTCCCATTGTAGCTCGAACACTTACCCAGGTGTTAGTCTTTCAAATTCATTGCCATCTATACAAATGGGGACATCTTAGGAATAAGAGAGGGAGAGGAGTACATATACAGTGGGGCAAAAAAGTATTTAGTCAGCCACCAATTGTGCAAGTTCTCCCACTTAAAAAGATGAGAGAGGTCTGTAATTTTCACCATATGTACACTTCAACTATGAGAGACAAAATGAGAAAAAATAATCCAGAAAATCCCATTGTAGGATTTGTAATGAATTTATTAGTAAATTCTGGTGGAAAATAAGTATTTGGTCAACTACAAACAAGCAAGATTTCTGGCTCTCACAGACCTGTAACTTCTCCTTTAAGAGGCTCCTCTGTCCTCCACTTGTTACCTGTATTAACAGCACCTGTTGGAACTTGTTATCAGTATGAAAGACACCTGTCCACAACCTCAAACAGTCACACTCCAAACTCCACTATGGCCAAGACCAAAGAACTGTCAAAGGACACCAGAAACAAAATTGTAGACCTGCACCAGGCTGGGAAGACTGAATCTGCAATAGGTAAGCAGCTTGGTGTGAAGAAATCAACTGTGGGAGCAATAATCAGAAAATGGAAGACATACAAGACTACTGATAATCTCCCTTGATCCGGGGCTCCTTGCAAGATCTCACCCCGTGGGGTCAAAATAATCACAAAAACGGTGATCAAAAATCCCAGAACCACACGGGGGGACCTAGTGAATAACCTGCAGAGAGCTGGGACCAAATTAACAAAGGCTACCATCAGTAACACACTACGACGCCAGGGACTCAAATCCTGCAGTGCCAGATGTGTCCCCCTGCTTAAGCCAGTAAATGTCCAGGCCCGTCTGAGATTTGCTAGAGAGCATTTGGATGATCCAGAAGAGGATTGGGAGAATGTCAGATGAAACCAAAATTGAACTTTTTGGTAAAAACTCCACTTGTCATGTTTGGAGGAGAAAGAATGCTGAGTTGCATCCAAAGAACACCATACCTACAGTGAAGCATGGGGGTGTAAACATCATGCTTTGGGCCTGTTTTTCTGCAAAGGGACCAGGACGACTGATCTGTGTAAAGGAAAGAATGAATGGGGCCATGTATCATGAGATTTTGAGTGAAAACCTCCTTCCATTAGCAAGGGCATTGAAGATGAAACGCGGCTGGGTCTTTCAGCATGACAATGAAAGTCCGTGTTGCCCAGCGACAGCCCCAAAACATCATTGCTCTAGAGAAGATCTGCATGGAGAAATCTCTCATCTTTTTAGGTGGGAGAACTTGCACAATTGGTGGCTGACTAAATACATTTTTGCCCCACTGTACATGGTGAAAGAAGACTGAGAGATAGATCAGGAGATGTAGTCTCCGATGAGATTAGGCACAGAGTTGAGTGGGGCTGCTGGGCAGTGAGGGGACTGCACAGAGTTGACTGTGGCTGCTGGGCAGTGAGGGGACTGCACAGAGGTGAGTGGGGCTGCTAGGCAGTGAGGGGAGGGCACATAGATGTGTGGGGCTGCTGGGCAGTGAGGGGACTGCACAAAGGTAAGTGGGGATGCTGAGCTGTGAGGGGACAACACAGATGTGAGTGGGGCTATTTTTTTCTTTCACAATTTGAGCCTGATGAAGCTTGGCATTGTCATCCTGGAATATTCCTGTGCCATCAGGGAAGAAATAATCCACTAATGGGATAACCTGGTCATTCAGTACATTCAGGCACTCAGTTGAGTTCATTTTATTGTTGCATAATGTTGCTGAGCCTTGACCTGACCAACTGAAGCAACCCCAGATCATAACACTGCCTCCAGAGGCTTGTACAGCAGGCCCTGTGCATGATGGGCGCATCGATTCACGTTCTTCTCTTCTTACCCTGACACACCCATCACTTTGGAGTAGGTCCAAAGTGTCCTTCTGGAGTTATCCGACCTTCTGGAGTGATCTGACCAAATCACTTTTTTTTTTTTTACATTGTTCTACAGTTCAATCTTTATGTTCTCTAGCAAATTGAAGTTACGTTTTTGCTCTGAACAATAAAATAATCTTATTAGCCTCACACTGATTAGGCAACACAACCGTTTAGTCCCAATCCTGTAAGTTCTTGTTGCATTGTGCAACTGAAAATGCTCTTACTTTCACTTTTAAACATAGCCATGAGTTCTGCTATCGATTGATTTCGACATGACTTCACTAAACTTTCTGATCACGATCATTCAAAATTAAGATTTTTTTTTTTTTTACAACCAAGTTTTTTCCTCAAAGTTCACATTAAAGTTCACAGCTTTCCTTCCAGAATTTGAAAATGTGTTGGACAGCTCTTAATCAAATTCCATGGATCTCCTTAGTTGTTTTCTTTGCTTCTGATATGGTTGTTTTAGAAATGAGAAGCTACACACTGCATAAGTAAGGGTTCAAATAATTGTTGCCAGCTGAAACATATTAATCACTGCAATAATTATGTATTTGCTTATATAAAACCAAACAGAGACTTTTTTTTTTGTTTTGGTCAGGCAGTGTATGTAACATGTAGAGTCACGCCGGTAGTTCAGACACGCCGGTAGTTCAGACTCCGGACGCTAGGTGGCGCTGTGAGCGCTCTTGTGTGAAACACAGGCGCTGCTGTAAAGTGCATCTTCCCTGCCGGTCAGAACACCACAGCAACAGCACTCTGTCAGGTAACACACTAATGTTTGTTATAGTTAACTACACCCGAAGATAATTTTAACACAAAATTAAAATAAAGGCCTTACTGACACGAGTTTATTGCTATATATATGTGTGCGCGCGAGGTTTCATATAAACACACGCATTTATTTTTCTTCCTCGCGCTAGAAGTAAAAGTTGCTGCTTCATGCTCGCTAAGCCTATTCACTTCCGGTCCACTGAGACGTCTCTGCTGTATTAATCTCACTCTGCTGTACTATAAGAACTCCAAAATCATTGTGATCTGTGTTACAAAGACTTGAATTGTATATCCCACTGGACTTTAGTATGTTTGCAAGCTAGCTAGCATGTTTACAATGCTAACTCATTAGCTAGCCGAGTTGCTTTAATAATAATAATTAATCAATTTGTATAGCGCTTTTTACAATGGTACATTGTCTCAAAGCAGCTTTACAGAAATATCATTTGTACATTTACAAGCGACTTACAAGCTGCATGCAAGGTGCTAGCTTGCCATTGGGGGCAACTTAGGGTTCAGTGTCTTGCCCAAGGACACTTCGGCATGGGATCACCCGGGCCGGGATTCGAACCGCCAACCCCACGGTTAGTGGATTAGTGGACAACCCGCTCTACCGACTGAGACACAGCCGCCTCACAGCTTTCTGTTTCCGGTGTATTGTCATTGTGATTTGTTCACACAGCAGCTCCTGATTTCTTTTCTGGGATTTTTCAGGATTTCTATAATAAGAAGTCGCCATGGTGAGTCAAGCTTTAAGTATCAATTGTGATTTATTTATTGTTTAATTGCCAAAAGGTATAATTAGGGTTCTCAGACACTGTGTGTGTGTGTGTGAGAGAGAGTGAATGCGAGAGAGAGACATGATAATGTGTGTTTTTCTGTCTATAGTCTCGGAGATATGATTCAAGAACCACCATCTTTTCCCCTGAAGGTCAGTATGATTTATATACGAGTATGTGGTGGCATTTTGACACTTTTTTTTTTTTTTAATAAGACACTAAGATCAGGAGATCTTAAAGTCTCCCATAATTGTGATTAATGTTATAAAGAACCCAGTTAATGGTTCTGTCAGAAATCCATTCCTTATCAACACTTTAGCTGTAATAAGTTACTATCCCCCCCCTTCCCCCACAGACCCTGCTCAGCCATGGTGAATAATTAATATAGGACCTGTATGATCTTATGTCAATGAAAAGCACTCAGGACTGATGTACGCATTAGAACATTTACTTAATGCGATGATTGGCGAACACTTTAACGGACCCGTTTCTTCCATCTCTAACAGGGCGTCTCTATCAGGTGGAATATGCCATGGAGGCTATTGGTCACGCTGGAACCTGTTTAGGAATTTTAGCCAACGACGGCGTGCTCCTGGCGGCGGAGAGAAGGAACATCCACAAGCTGCTGGATGAGGTGTTTTTTTCAGAGAAGATCTACAAACTTAACGAGTAAGTCTGTACTCTGTCTGTATTTTAATAAGCTCCCTTATTAGTCTTCGGATTCTGGCAGCGTCTTCAGAGAACTTCTGTCCATTTTATTCCACTCAGCTGGAGGTTTATCAAGGTGTCTCAGTGAACACCTCTAACAAGCCATACGCCATAGGTCCACTCGCCCTTCAGTCCTGGTTTTACGGTCTTGAGAATTTCCATTTGAAAATATCACAAGAAGCGATTTAATTATCCCGAGCTGTTAAATAAAGAGAGGAAAACGAGCGTTTCAGTTAAGTCGAGTAAGGAAGTGTAATAATACCCGCTGTGTGAATCACAAAAACTCAGCTGGATGGTGGATTTTTAAGAGATTCTGCATTAATACATGGTTTAAAAAAGACACCATGACTTTTTACCATATAGTCCTTTTGATGTTCACATGATCAACATTTTCTGATCCTGATCAGTGTAGAGCGAAAAGGCAAAATGAAATAAAAACAGCATAGCCTATCTAATAACTTTCTATTTATCATCATTAACATTATTTATGAAATGTTAGATGTGACACGTGGTTGTAGATCTGTTTTAATTTTCTTTTTTGGTCAAAATCGTCATTTTGTTTTCTCCTTCGGACAAAAAAAACTGAAATGCAGTTTTTCCAAAATTGTTTGGTGCCATCACTGATGATCATTGTGAACTGATGTTCAATATACTCACCGACCAATTTATTAGGAACCCCTGTACAGTCATGCAAATATCTAATCAGGGTATCATGAGGCAGCAGCTCGGTGCGTCTCGACCCAAATCTGAGGAAAATATGAAAAATTTGCAAGCTCCTCCGAATATTGTTGTGGTCACTTGATTTTGCGCTAATTTCTTTGTTCACAAAATTGTGAAATCCTGGAGGGACTGTTGGTTAGTGAGGGGTTTTTTTTTCAGAAACTGCTGATCTCCGAAGTTTTTATAGATTTTAACAACCATCTAAACTTTTATAATGGAGAATGTTGCGGGGAGAGAATAAATAAATAAAGCTCCACCCAGTAGGCAGTAGTTCTGTGATTGGACATACTTTCTTAAAGAGAGAGGTCAAGGGAGTATGGACAGACTCCTATCAACCCACATCACTCTTTACAGCAGCTGTGAACAGAGGAGCATCTCCAAATACAAAAAAACAGTTTTAGAATGGGGTTCCTAATAATTTGCTCATTGTGTAATGTTAGCTAGGTCGAACATACAGTAATAGATTATTGCACATTAACGAACTCAAAATATTCTTTGTTTACTGTGATAGAAAGCGAGACGGCGCGGGGCTTTCAGGACACGTCCTATAAAATATCAGAGTGAAAACACGTACGTTACGTAGGAATTACGTAGATCATTCCAGATTCATGTGCCGATTAATTTTTTTTTTGTTTATCAGGGAGATTAAGACGCTCTTTTGAAGTATTGTTGAGGGATAACTCGTATAAGTGTAGAGATGATAATATGATGATAATATTACACAAGCCTGATTTCTTTCCCTGCATTGATTTTATTTATTTTATATATATATATATATATATATATATATATATTTATCTCATTTTGTTGTGTTACAGAGACATGGCATGCAGCGTAGCAGGAATCACATCTGATGCCAATGTCCTCACAAATGAACTCCGGCTAATCGCACAGAGGTGAGAGAGATCATAATGGGTCAAATATTTTAGTTCACTTGTACATGACTAACAGCACTTCCCCATAGAGGTCAAGCGATTAGTGTGTTTTACCGATACTATGGATCAGTAAGTTGGCTGGTACTTGTCGATAACCGAATAATCAACCAATAGTCTTTACAATTGATACTGAATGATAACAACACTCAACGTAAATCATTGCTGAACTTTATTACAAAAATAAACAGTACTGACTGTACCATGATAATGTACTGTACGTTTTTAAAATGAAATAAATGTTAATATATTTATTAAATATACTGTTAATAAATATTAAAATTGATGAAATATATTCATCCAAACTGAACCAAAAAGCATCAATACAAAATAACTCCAAAATGAATTGCGTCAAATAGCAACAAAATGAGTCCGTGATAGTTTTTATTTCACCTCTAGAGGCCACTCTCATACTGTATAATGACAGCGGACCCTTCTCAGCTGCTCATGGACACAACTTGGAAAAACTATTAGTGTGGAATCAGTCAGTTTATCAGTCAAGCTCTACTTCACCACTGAACGATACAGCTCGCAATGGCCTGGGTAAAAATCTGTAAATATTTCACCCTAGAAAGCTATTTCTGTGTGTGTATACACAGGTATCTCCTCCAGTACCAGGAGCCCATCCCCTGTGAACAGCTGGTTACAGCTCTGTGTGACATTAAACAAGCCTATACACAGTTTGGAGGTATCGCCTTCATCTTTTGGAGAAACGTTACTCTGTTAAATCTTTAGGAGTAAAGCTTGAGGTGCAAACCCTGCTTCTGGTGTGTGTGTGTGTGTGTGTGTGTGTGTGTGTTTGTAGGGAAAAGACCATTTGGTGTGTCTCTGCTATATATGGGCTGGGATAAACATTATGGCTTCCAGCTGTACCAGAGTGACCCCAGTGGAAACTACGGAGGCTGGAAGGCGACCTGCATCGGCAACAACAGCGCAGTAAGTGCGTCTCCACACACACTGTGCAGCGTTGCACTGTAGTAGGAATGCAGGTGTGTGAACGAAACAGCAGAGTAGGCGTATCATCCAGGTTTATAGATGTAAAACTGGGTTCAGGTTTCTAGATGTAGGTCTAGGATGTTTTGCATTTCAGATGTGTTTCAAATCTGAAATGCCTTTCGACACTGCATGTAGGGCACTAGGCAGGTTGTGACGAGTCATGCTGTTAGAAAAATGCTGGTAGAAAAATTTAGCTTATTGCGAGTCGACGTTTTCGCTCTAAAATAACACACCAGGTGTTTGCGTGGAACTGGCATAACTTGAAAATAAAAAAAAGCTGTAAACATAATAAAAACAAGCAATTTAAACTCAACAGTATATTCCAGATATATAAATGCAGTAATTCATGCAGATTATACGAATTGAAGTTGATCAAGTCGAGACTTGCATCAGGATACGAAAACCTTTACCCGAAATGATAGGATTTTTATGAATACTAAATAAATTATGAATAAATTTTTGTATCCAGCTTGATAATTGAGTCAAAATTAGGGCTGCAACAAACAATTACTTTCATAGCGATTAGTTGGCCGATGAGTTTTTCCGGTTAATCGAATTAGGGCAAACTTTCAGCATCCTTTTGTATTGGTGTTACAAATATAAATTTCAGACTACAACTTAATATAACTTTGTCCAAAACACACACACCAGAATATTATTATTATTATTATTTTAGGACTGTAGGTATAATTCTGTGCTTTTTTGTACATGCAAAAATAGTGTGTGTGTATATGTGTGTATGTGTGTTTGTATATAATAGTATTTATGCATAACCTTTTATGGCTGCACAAAAAGCACAGAATTAAACTCTAGTCCTAAATTAATAATAAAATCTCACTTTCCCTGCCCCTTGTGGTTTCAGTTACTCACTGCCTTTAGGAATAATATTTTACTTGTTTACTTTTGCTCATAGTGTTTTAATTAGACGTTACAGATTTTTCTCGTCCTCCCACTGTGTATCAGCATGTCTACACCACAAGTGAGGAGCAACACGGCCTCATTTACTAACACATCACTTCCGTTATAATAAACGACAAGTTGCACTGCAAGCATGCAAATACAGCATATAATGACTATATACTTAAATGAAACTAAACCTTTTAAGCAGCTTGCAGCAGTTTCCTCTGCTCCTTACACACAGTGGATCATTTTGGATATGAACTTAACTTTGTGCTCATGCATCACTGTTTGATCTCCGTGTTGTTTAATATAAAATGTTCCCTGCCTTAGAGGACTTTCTTCCTCAGTCACGTGACAATTTTGACGTGACTCCTTTGTCTGATAGAGACTGTGGTCATGTTGGGAATAAAAGGTAACGTTGACAAACAGTAAACTGAAGAAAGTTATTGCCGGTGACTGGGTATCTGCTAAAGCTAGTGGCATAGCATTATGTGTGTATGATGTCATGCAGTCGACTAGGAAGCGGCTTATACTTCCGGTTAGTAAAAAAAACGCTTGTTACATTTGAGATAATATTACCTTTCTAAAATGGTAGAGTACGCAGCGCATAGTGTAAGTGTATAGTACTTCATTTGGGACACAACTTTAGTATTTACTCTCCGAAGCATGTTTTCTGTACAGAAGTAAAGTAGGGAGTAAACACGCCCCATGCCGCGCGAAGACCAACTAATCTATAATTACATTCATTGACAATGATTTTCATAATCGTTTATCGCGTTAACGATTAGTTTTTGCAGCTCTAGTCCAAATCATATCTAATTGATCAATCTTGACTCATTTCAGGCTTCACCCTATGGCTGGGCGATATGACCAATATCATATCACAATATTTAAGGACGATTCTACAATCCATGACGTGTATCACGATATATAATGTAGCTAACAAACTGTAATAAAGTAAACAAAAAACATTAAACTGAGTTTGATTATACTTTTATGTAACGCCTACAAAGACAAAGAAGATTAACAGCATCCATTCAGTTCCATTTAATCTGTAATTATTAAAAATGTAAAAATACATCACTACTGTATACCAGCCATCTGTCAGAAATCGTCTCTATCACGTAATCGTTTCACGGTATCTATATATCAGAATTTATTGAGCTTGTTAGTATGGTGATGTATTTTTACATTTTTAATAATTATAAATGAAATGGTACTGAATGGATGCTGTTGATTTGACTTTTTTTTACTTAAAGTATCTTCAAGCTCAGTTTAACATTAATAAAAATATTGTTTATTTTACTAACTGTTTTGCGGACAGTTTGTTAGATACAATGTATATCGTGATATGCATCGTGTATCATAGAATCGTCCTCAAGTATTGGGATATGGTTTTTTTTTCATATCAAATTGTTTGAGTATAAATGCTGATCTGGGATTTTCACACACAACAGTTCTAGTTTATTCAGAATGGGGAAATAAATAAATATTTAGTTTAAAACATAAACTGGGTTTTAATTTAAACATCTTAAACAGTTCAAAGCTTACTAAAGGACATTCAGTGACCGATAATGATCCATCCATCCTCTACCGCTTACTCCTTTATCAGGGTCCCAGGGAACCTGGAGCCTATCACAGGAGGCATTGGGCACAAGGTGGGGTACACCCTGGTCAGAGTGCCAGTCCATCACATGGCAATGATGATCCATAATATGTAATGTGTAGCACTGTAAATGACCACTTGGTTCAGTGGTTCCCAAACTTTTCCAGGGCAAGGCCCCCCAAATGGCATTCAGATTTGACCGCGGCCCACCTTTTGCAAGATGTCTTTAAAACGCATTGAAAATAAAGACTTCTGAATATATCCCCCTTTTTATTAATAATTACATCTTATATATTTACATTACATTAGGAATTGATTGTGTGTGTGTGTCTGAGAGTGAGCATTTATTTTTCACACCAAGTTGGTGAGGCCACCCCGGCCCCCACTTTGAAAACCACTGACTTATTTAATTGTGGTGTTTGCCAGTAGGGGGTGCGTGAGCCTCAGTGATGCCAGTCAGTGCATTCCAGAACATTCTGTCCCAATCTGATTCTAACAGCGAGCTAAAATGAATAAATAAATCTTGATTCTGAAAGTAGTTTCATTACGTTCTTGTTTTTGTTAAAATCATTTAATTATTGCCAGATTTACACTACAGGTCAAAAGTTTACACACTCATTCTTTATTTTTATTTTCAACCACATTTTAGAATAATAATAAAACTCTGGAGTAACACAAAAGACTTCCTGGGAATTATGTTGTGATTAAAAAATCCAAAATACATCAAAATGATTTAGTATTTTAGCATTATTTAGCATCTTCAAAGTCGACGCCCTTTTCGCCTAGAATTACCCGAAATGTCTTCTCAGCCGTTTTCACGACTGATTTCTTGAGGAATTTCCTTGTGATGATTTTTAAACAGTATTAAAGAAGATAGAGTCCACCAACGCTGGACTCTTATTGGCTGCTTTTCGTAATATTCGTCCGTTTAAAGAAAATATTTTTTTGTAAATAAAATACGTTTTCTAATGAAAGAAATGAATACTTCGCCCCGTTTATATTTTATCTACGACACCGATTTCAAACATTTAATCACATCTTCAGATCAAAAGCTTTTTAAGATCAAGAGAAACATTTCAGCCGAGTGTCCCCATAATTTTGACCTGCAGTGTATAATTTTTTTTAATGGTTTTTATTTATTTTTAAATATAAAGAATCAACTAATATAAGTTTGTGTGTTGCAGGCTGCTGTGTCAATGCTGAAGCAGGACTTTAAAGAGGGAGAGATGACTCTCTCTTCAGCTCTCGCGCTCGCTGTTAAAGTGCTCAACAAGACCATGGACGTCAGCAAGCTCTCTGCAGAGAAAGGTGTGTGTGTGTGTGTAATGGAATGGAAAATACAGATACCTTTTAGACTAGTTAATTGAGATGCCTGAGAATTCATTATGCATAGCCGTGCCTGTTGCCCTGTCCGATCACACACATGCAGTTCTGTAGGTTTTTCAGGTGGTGTAACATCAACCTGAGTTTCCTACTGTCTCTATAACACATGCATCAAATCAATAGTTTATTCTCGATATCTTTAGCCGGTATTGTCTCCTTCTGATTCCACGCCACCTCCTTTTGTGTTCGTCTAGTCGAGATCGCCACGTTGACACGAGAGAACGGTAAGACCAGAATCAAGGTTCTCAAACAGAAAGAGGTGGAAGAGTTGATCAAGAAGCACGAAGCAGAGGAGGCCAAGGCGGAGAAAGACAAGAAAGAGAAGGAACAGAAAGACAAATGAGAAACATGCACTTCCTCCTTTTTAAAATCCAAAAAAAAATGGGGTTGAATTCATAGTACACCACATGGTCTTGTCTGTATGTCTGAATTTCTTTTCTTTTTCTTTAATAAACACAACACAGTGAGTTTCACAGAGGTGTGTGAACAGTGTGCATAATTGATGCATCTAAATGTATCTGGGGTTAGTTGTTAACGGACCAGGGGCCTGTACCATGAAGCTGGTTATGGTGGCTAGCCAAGTAAGGAAGTTTCAGTTTAGTTTGTCCCAACCCTGGGTTTTAGGTACGATGAAAGTGGCTCGGCTTTGACTCCGGTCAAATATTCATCGCAATAGTAACTTGGGCTCCATGGCTGACCTGCTTCGGGCTAGGTTATGTTCTGTGTAAGAGAACTCAAACCCAACTTGGACCAACCAGCTGTCAGCAACGTGAAATATAAGTGACGCAACTAATTCAACTCTCCAGTGCAAACTGTAAGAAGAGCACTTCACTGAGAAACATTAAATTAAATAAATTGGTTTATATTAAATGAAATGATGACATGAAAGATGTTGGGGGTTATAAGTGTTCAATCTGTTTCTCATTGTGAACATACAAAAGTAAACTTGTGTGTTTACACAATCTGTAATGTTCCTGAGCTTTTGACTTTTAGTGTAGGTTTAAATTCCTCATATTTCTGCAAAATAATTTCTTGCTTTTTATCTGGATGTATGCACACCTGTGTTTTTGTCCCCAGGTTGAACGCTATTGGCTGTTCAGTGCCGATGTCACGCATTAATGAGCTCGTGGACTAATCATAGTTTAAGGATCAAAGCCTGAGGAAACCCCATAGAGATCGATTAAAACTAAATCGCAACTCTCAGCAGTCCGTCGTTAGATGTGTATTGTATAGCTTTTTACTGTAATTTTCCTCTGGGCTACCTTTCTGTAAGGTGTAAGCACTGAAATTAGGAGTGTGTGTGTGTGTGTACACACACGGTTGACAAATGAAAACTCCTGATCTGTACCTCTTCAGACTCTGTGATGCGTCATGAATAGCATCTAACAGGACAGCCTGTCTCATGTTCTTCAGGAGGAATTAGATCAATAAAGGTTGAGCGTTGTTTTATTTGGAATATTTGCTGGGTCTGTTTGCTGCTGAGCCTCTCAGGACTGCATGCCAATCTCTCAGTAATAGGTGTTCTTGAACCACATGATCTTCACAAACTAAAGGGTGTTACATAAAGCCAATGAAAATTTAAAGATCAGATGTCTCTCTCACACACACACACTGTCCTAGCTAGAAACACGAAAGTTTGCACAGTAACCCAGCAACAAGAGTTCAGTGTGATGTAATTGCTGTAAGTGCTATGGACGGACGGGTTAATGTTAAACACATGACTCCATTAGAATAGCAGCCGACCAGGCCTCCTCCCCACCTGGTAACCAGGTCACGTACATGCTATAATGACTTCTAGAACATAAAGGTTAAGCATTTGAAATGGAAGGCATTCGGCACAGATGTGCTTGTCCAGCGCTCCTAAAATAGAAAGATCAGAGGCCTATGCGCTGTGTACACCACAGCTGTGTGTGTGAGATCTGATTGGATGTCGTGTTGTCTCTGTGCCAGGAGATTCGAGACTGCAGTGTGTTCCCTAACTCTACAGCAGCCTTGATTCCATTGTTGTTACAGTCTCCTGTTTTACAAAGCAAACTCTACAAACTAACTTGTTCTGCCGTGGAACCCGGTCAGTAAAAATAATTTGGCTAAATGAGTCATTCTGTAATAGAAAGACACCTATAAAGATCACATTTGACATTTTATTCGGACAAAAAAAAAAAAAAGCAATGTTTTTTTTTTTTTTTTTTTTTTACAGTAAACAGAAAATCAAGACCAAAAAACATAAAATCAATCAATGCAGATAAACAAAAATAAAATCTCCAAAGATGAAAAGAAACTTATTTTATATAACAGTTTATTGTCATGGCTCAAAGTGAACTCTATAAATGTAAGATTTACTGTATATACACATGCATAACCCAAAGTCCCAGAGAAGCACGGCTTGCACTCGGCTTCCACAGGCCTGACCGTGTTCGGGGAAAGATCAGAACGCTCCGGCTATGGGGAATGTATTTAGACTCTTCTACTGTTTATTGTTTGAGCTCAGCCTCAAGCCTGAACGGTGCGACTTTTCATTTTAAAGGTTAAATGTGTACGCTTTAAGGGGGGATATATTCTTTGGCAACTGTCTCAATTTCACTAAATACATAAAGACAGCTTAGAGGTGTGGGACGTGACTGTCACGATGTACCCAGAATGCACGTCTGTTTACATGCGTACAACTAAAAGTACGTTTGCTAGAGAGAGGATAGACCCACGTTTATTTATCCGACCAATGAACACAAACTGTATGAAGTTTAAATGCAGCTTAAGTAAGACTGGCGCAGAATAAAATATAAAGGACAATAGCATGAGTCAGAGACCTCTCTTGGTTCTCGTCATCAGTTTAAGTGCCTGCGTAATTGCTACTCTAGTGGTAGAATCATGAGCATTATTTTAATAATGTCATCTCGATGCATACCTGATCCTAATTTTAGCTAAAGCTGAACTGAGCGGGTTGTAGCGTCATATAAACCCTCCAGAATCGATCATACTGGACCCCTTTTAATGGAGCACCATAGTCCCGATATTAATAAATAACTCGCGTCATTCAGCCTTGCGTAGCCATTTTCCACATTACTCTGAATAGCTCCAAGCAAACCTACAGATTATTTAACACTATGGTGTATATTTGTTTGTTGTATGAGCTGCAGAGACCTGATCTATACCTTGTGATGCAAAATAAGGAATGGTGACCAACAGAACAGTGAGAAATGTAAAACAGTAGGAGTAACACAAAAAAAATAAATCATTCCTGTGCTGCACTATGACCATGATGTGGAATGGCTTACGATCTATTAAACAAAGTCTTTTCTTTATATGATTCCCCTCATAATTATATCCTGTCTAAAGCAACCCACACATATAAGGAGTATAGACTTGGTGCAAACTAACAGGATGTAGCTCCAACTAACCAGGGATGTCAACCAATCTGTGGGATTCATTCTCCATTTCTACTCCTACTCCTCCAGCCTCCGCTTTATTTAATATTTATTGGTGAGGATGGGGTTAAATAGGCAACGTTGTGGAGGAGGACAAGGAGAAAGAACGAGAAGGTCTAGCTAGTGAGAAGGTCGAGGGGGGCATTTTTCAGAGCATGAGCACTCATTCCTCATCAGAGCTGCTGTTGTCCATGGAGTAGACCATGAAGAAGAGGTCAGGCTGGGTCGGCACCAGAGGGTGACCGGGCTTCACAACCTCAAAACCCATGTAGTGGAAGGTCTTCGTGATCAATACTGCAATGAACACACACACACACACACACACACACACATATCAGACCAGAAAAAAAAACATTTTATTTATATAAGCAAGAAAATGGGGAGGGGGGGGGGGGT
>JAFFST010052193.1:31997-48210 GCA_022414735.1 Noturus placidus
TAAATCAACCTGGAATTAGACATGTGTCTATATAGGATAGTTTGAGTGTCCAAAAAATCTCCAAGGATCACAGCTGTAGAATTGCAGAAGTTAGTCGTGTCTTGGGGTCAGAAAGTCTCCTAAACTACAATCTGAAGTTACCTACAGAGGCTTTTTTCTTGAAACCCTTTCAAACAACTTGTGGTGATAAGTTGTTTGAAAGGGTTTCAAGAAAAAAGCCTCTACTCTCATCCATAAACAAACTCGAGAGTCTTCAGTTTGTCAGACACTACTGGACCTTCAAATGGGATCGGGTTCTATGGTCAGATGAAACCAAGATAGAACTTTTTGGTAATAAACACCAGAGGTGGTTTTGGAGCACACAGAGAGGTAGACATATGGAAAAGTACCTCATTCCCACGGTTAAATATGGTGGTGGCTCTTTGATGTTTTGGGGCTGTTTTTCTGCCAGAGGACCTGGACATTTTGTTAGGATACATGACATCATGGACTCCATCAAATATCAACAGATATTAAATGAAAACCTGACTGTCTCTGCCAGAAAGATTCAAATGGAATCAGATGCAGCAAAAAAGAGCCAAACCATGATACTACCATCACCATGTTTCACAGATGGTATAAGGTTCTAATGCTGGAATGGAGTGTTTTCCTTTCTCCAAACATAGCATGTGTCATTTAAACAAAAAATGTCTGTTTTGGTCTTATCCATCCACAAAACATATTTAGTATAACAGTTTGGCTTGTCCTTGTGATCTTTAGTAAACTGTAGACGGTCAGCAATATTCTTTTTGGAGAGCAGTGGCTTTCTCCTTGTAACCCTGCACACCACTATTGTTCAGTGTTCTCCTGATGGTGGACTCATGAACATTAACATTAGTCAATGTGAGATCTTTAGTTGCTTAGAAGTTACCATGGGTTCCTCTGTGACCTCATGGACAGAAGTGGGTAGTAAAATGCTACATTTAATTCATAACATTTACTTGAGTAACTTTTTGAAAAAAAAATTTACTTTTAAGAGGAGGTTTAACTGGCCATACTTATACTCTTACTCAAGTTAATTTTTAATCACAGAAATGTACTTTTACTTTGCCACATGTGGTGTTCCTCTGTTACTGTTAAATGTTAATGAATATATGTAGTTTTAATCATTAGTTATATGACTTAATGAGGTCACGAGTCTCATGATAATGAGCTCACGAGTCTGTGTGTTAGAGAGAGAGAGGGAGAGAGATTTTGTGTTGAAAATGACAGGTTGTGTGTTATTATACCAGTCACGGGACTGGAATCTACTGCTTCATCTTGAATCCAAGTTTTATATCATATAAACAGAACAGACAGACTTTCAAGGAGAGGTATGACGTACAGTTCTCCATGTAGAGATTCAGGATTTTCCCTTCATTTTAATCAATAGGGCGGCTGTGGCTCAGTTGGTAGATCGGGTTGTGTGCACTTGTAAGTCGCTTTGGATAAAAGCGTCTGCTAAATGAATAAATGTAAATGTAAATGTAATTCCAAAGTAACTAGTAACTTGCTACTTGAATAGTCTTCTATTAACTATTAACATTATTACGTTCAACTTTACTTGAGTAAGATGTTCTTTCCAAAGTGACCGGTTTGCGGATGAAAGAGTTGGCATTCCCATCCATCTTGCTTACTGTGGATAAGGAGATTTCACACAACGTCAATGGCCACATTATTATACAGTTATTATTATACAGTGTGGTGTGGTAGCACCACACCTTGAATGTTCCTAGAAGCTGGCTTTGGTCAATCCTTGCCAAACCATCAGAAAGCTGTTTCAGCATGCTGTTCCCCTTGTGTTTATCAGAGAGCTCACCCAAGGCTTTTGAAGGACTGTTCAGCCAGCAGTGGGATAATCTCACTGCCCATGACAAAGATGGTGTTGACATTCCTAAATTTGTTCCTGCACAAGAGACTTTAGGAACATCAGTTCATCCATCCTTTTTAGCAGCCTTGCTGTCAGCAGGAGGCTAGTAACATCATCCATGTAGCTTCTCAGGGGTGGTAGTTTCTGTCCAGAAAGCAATCTGACTCTTCTCACCATTGACCACAAACAAAATGGAGGAGATTTTGCATCCAATGGTAATTCCTACCTCCAAATGCTGCACTTTGGTAGTGAAATCCTGGAAACCCATATGCAGGTCCTTGAGGTAATTGGAGAGCAGGCTCCTGATGTTGTCAGGCATGTGAAAGAACTCAGTGGCATAGTTGATGAGCTGATGTGGCACTGATCCATACGTGTTCATCCATACACGAGGTCAAGCCAAACACCTTGCAGATCTTTCTTTTCGCACTTGGCCAGTTGGATCCGCTCTCAAATCACAGATGAGTGCTCCACACACTCTGGGAAGCCTGGGACCCCCACCTTCTGGCAACTGGTAACAACATAGCCATTCTTTGTGAGGTAGTTGGTTATTCTCCATGCCAAATCAGAGAAGATTTTTTTTGTCAATACCATTAATGCTCTGATGGGATGCATTGCTTTATCCAGGTATAACCTGGAAAACCTAATTGTTCATTCCTCGCTGCTTCTTCTAACTCCTCCCTGGTTGTTTCTAGCTGCCTACTCTTTGTTTAATACAGCTGTCTGGGATGCTTGAAGAGATTCTTGTAGAAGTTGGCTTATTCTTTCTCCTTCCTCTTCCTTCACCTTTTGGATGCACTTCGTCCTCTGCAGGCTGGCTAACCTGCTTGATATCCTTCCACAACACTTTGAGACCTTCTTTTTTCCCCAGTGTTGCCTTCCTCCAGTTCTTTCCCAACAGTTCCCCAGTGTTGCCTTCCTCCAGTTCTCCTTCCTCCAGTTGTCATTGCTGTTGCACCTGTTGCTTGATGACTCTCTCACCTGCCATATTTTGTTCGTGCAGTTGTTTTCTTATGCCGAACATGACTTTACACTTCTGGCAAAGAATTTCTAACCAGTTGAGCCTAGCCTCCACACTACCTCTCCACGATCTCAGTATTCCACTAAGGTCTGCACCTAGTCTTTGCCATGCAATTGTCTCACTGGGCTTTGACTACTTGATTTTGTCCTTCCTTGATTTTGTCCTTCTTGGCTCTGCTCTTTCAGGACGGGTGGGTGTGTCTCCTTGGTGCTCACAAGACATGTTGCTGTCCACTACAGGGTCCTCCTCTTCACCAACCTGCTTTCCCTCAGCAACGGTGGGTCTGTTGGCACTGTGGTTTTTAGCCTGGCTTTTCGGCGTTATTTGATCTGGCGTTGCCGTGCAAGGTTGCTATTGGATTCATAGTCCGCTGAATGTCACATTCAATGGCACATATCAGCAAGCTCCTCTCGTTATCCATATTCATTCCTGCTGTTTACATATGATCTATCCGATAAGGCCCATCTTTCAACCTGGCTCTCGGAGGGCCGATGGGCTATCTTCTCTTTGTTGATTTTGTGGTAAATACTTAGTGTCTTGTTTAAAGAATAGTGGGTTTGATTAACAGCTGCCTACTCCTGGTGCATTCTTTCCTGCCACCATCCAGTCTTTCCTGGCTGTCTTCCAGTCTTCCCCGGACTCCAACTGCCCTATTTACAGTAGTCACTGGGTTACTAGGAATAACATTGATTACACAGGCAGATGTAGACCTGCTATGGCATAGGAGGTGCCTGTCGCACCTCCTCTGGTGCTCATAGGAATACTGCTCTTACTTCAGCCTTCCCACCATGCCTAACACAACCTGAACCATATCTCTCCAGTGACTAAGGATGTAGCAAGCCCCACTGTCATCTTTAATGCATGCTCAGTGCAACTGATTCAATATGGTTTCCTCCTATTACACCTAATACCACTCAGGCATGCTTGCTTAACACAACCAGAGGCATACAGACCTTCCCAGTGACTAAGGCTGTGATAAGCACCACTGGCACCATTAACGCATGCTCAGTGCCACTGGTTCCATATGGCATAGGTCAGATGCAGGGTCATCCGCCAGGTGCCAACGCTCAACAATGTTTTGCTCCTTTAACCTCAGAATGTCTCCTGGTGGCAGAGCAGTTGCAGGGATGTCTCCCTTCCACCCCTTTGGTGGCAGACCACGTATATTTTAGGTGAGCAAAAGTATTGGAATAAATAGTCTGAAAGTAAATTACACTTAATATTTGGTTGCATATCCTTGCAATAACTGCATCAAGCTGGTCATCCACGGACATTACCGAACTGTTGCATTTTTCTTTTGTGATGTTTTTTTCCAGGCTTCTACTGCAGCTTCTTTCTGTTGTTGTTTGTTTTGAGGGGGTTTCTCCCTTCAATGGATGTCACTGACTGTTGATTTTGGGTTTTTCTTCACAACTTTCACAATATTTCTGTCATCGATTGCTGTTGTTCTCCTTGGCCGACCTATTTCAGGACATTGTTGTATTGACTATGCCCAATGCTTGTGCAATGCCTGTGATTGACTTTTCCTCTCTTCTCAGATTCAATATGACTTGCTTTTCTCCCAATAGACAGCTGTCTGGTCTTCAAGTTGGATTATCCTTTTCGTCACAGATTCAGGATTGAGGCGGAAGCAAGAGCAGACCTTTTACACATTTATTGTATACACGGACAACAAAACAACACGAAGACAGCTAGGCAAAAACACTGTGGCATGACACTATGGAAAGACACAAATACCGTGACATGGAGACAAGAGACAAGTGTTCATTACCAAAAACGTGAAACAGGTGCGGGAAAACATGTGACCTCTAGTACTGCAGTGGCTGATGGGATATTGAGTCTGAAGTCTCTACATACATGACAGACATGGACAGAGACACGACGAAAACATAATCAAAGTTCACGTGTAGGAATTGTCACTGAAGTCTGCTTTGGAAAAGAACAAATGCAGTGTGCATGCTGCATTTGAGAGAAGTCAGGAAGTGTGTTACACCTTGCTTCTGTTTCATCACGCAGAGGAGTGCACACTTTCTGTGTGAAGTGTCTAGGGTGGGAGCATGCGACCGGAGCCCTCGAGAAGTGTTTGACTGCGCAATGTAATGCCTACATTAGGCAGCTCCACTTGCGACTCGCCCTCTTCTCAGAAGCTGAAGAGAGTTAGGTTTCAGAGCCTCACGGATCTGGGACAGCCGTTGCCGAGGCAGCTAGTCGTCTCAGGTTCGAGGGATCTCTTATGAATCCAGAAGAGGAGTCGAGTGTGGCTCTATCTCTTGCTCTAAACCTCAGAAAAGAATTCTTTCTCCGGTACAGTGGACAACATTTCTACGGGGTTATAAGGATTCTACTACACTGAGGGTGTTTCTATCCCCAACATGCATAGGGTCAATCCTATCAACATTGAGTAAGATAAAGCTGGATCTTGGCATCCCCTCCAGTTTCTGTGGCAGACTATTGGAGCTTATGGCAGGTAGCAGCCAACATCAATTGAGAGGTCACCATGTGTTTACAGCTCGAATTTGGTTCTCAAAGATAATATCCCTGCTAGATGGCACTCCTTTAGAGATTCCCATCCACAGGGATCTACTGTCTCAAGCCAGAGGGCTGATTGATCACCCTCAGCCGGAACTATGGAAACTGTGGGTCTGGCCCCTGAGGGGCACCAGCTCATAGATTCTGGTCTCACAACTGAGATTGTAGAGACCATGTTGAACCCTAGAGCACCATCCATAAGGAAATTGTATGCGCTCGTGTGGTAGCTTTTTGTCTTGTGGTGTGAGGAATGCTAGCTAGATCTAGTGATCCACACAATAGCTACAGTCCTGGAGTTCTTACAAGGACATTTCTCAGTGGGGTGGACTCATTCTACAATCAGGGTTTACATGGCCGCCATTTTGGCCAGCCACGCCCCTGTTGATGGAGCATCTGTGGAGCAATGTCCTCTAACTTCGAGGTTTATGTGTGGTGTCAGGCGGCTGAGGCCTATCTGCAGGCTGTGCATACCTTCCTGGGACCTTTCTGTGGTCCTGGAAGGTCTGTCAGGTGCCCCATTTGAGCCCTTTTCAGAGTCAGCCTCTGAGCAGCATCTGACTCTAAAGGTAGCTCTTCTGCTGGCCCTGACGACTATCAAGAGAGTAGGTTGCCCTACTCCCTCTGCCCTACTCTCTCTACAAGCTCTCTCTGTTGCCCCTTCCTGCCTTGACTACCCCTGGGTTAGCCAAGGCCTTCCTGTATCCTAGGCCAGATTATATTCCTAAAGTGCCTACATCTGCTGCCGAGCCTGTGGTGTTGCAGGCTTTCTTCCCTCGTCTGTTCCTCACACAAGATAGAATGCACGTGCTGTGTCCAGTAAGGGCTCTCTGTACTTACGTCCACCGCTCCGGCCAGTGGCATAAGTCGGAACAGCTGTTGGTCTGCTTGGCGGCGACAGTAGAGGTGATGCTGGGTCAAAGCAGTGTATCTCTAATTGGATAGTGGAAGCAAACGCTCTCGCTTATGAGGTGTGCTGTCTCACAACGCCTCTGGGTATAAACGCTTATTCCACTCCTCGAAGGCATTGTCTAATGAGGTATCCTTACAGGATGTGTTTGGTGCTGCAGAGTGATCTAAGCCTGGATTTTCATTCCGCCCCGGGCTTGAGTGTCTTGCAATGACCCTCGTGCTTGGGTCTTTTTGAACAGGCTGGACCCTCGGTATGATAGAGTGCGTATTCTCGTTTCCATAGTGTTATGCTAAACGCAACATGGAGTTCCCTTTGAAAGGGAACCGGGTTACATGCATAACCCAGACATTCTCCCTGTGCTTCAGGGGTTTCCTCAAAGACATGTGTTGTAGGCTGATTGGCATTTATAAATTATGAATGTGTGTGATTGTGTCCTGCAATGGGTTGGAACCCTGTCCAGGGTGTCCCATGCCTTGTGCCTCAAGTTCCCTGGGATAGGCTCCAGGATGGATGGATGGAGTACATTTAAGAACAGCAATTTAAAAAAAAAAAAAAAAAAAAGTACTCTCTCTCTATATATATACACCAATAAAGGGGCACGCGGTGGCTTAGTGGTTAACATGTTTGCCTCACACCTCCAGGGTCCGGGGTTTGATCCCGCCAGGGCCATGTGTGTGCGAAGTTTGCATGTTCTCCCCATGTGTCTGGGGTTTCTGCCAGGTACTCCGGTTTCCTCCCCCAGTCCAAAGACATGCATGGTAGGCTGATTGGCATGTCCAAAGTGTCCGTAGTGTATGAATGGGTGTGTGAGTATGTATACCCAGTCGTGTGACTGGCAGCAGCTACACGCCGGTCCCAAGCCCGGATAAATGGGGAGGGGTGAGGAAAGCAATGGCAAACTACCCCACTACTTCTGCCGAAATGCTTTGTGGATCACATTGATGAAATACGTGGAGAGTGTTGACCCATAAAGTGACTGAAGGTCGGTCTCGACTAAAAGGTGATAGAGAGAGATATATATAAAATATATTTTTTGGATACTTCCAGACATAAACGGAACACCAGACCCCAGATATGAGAGCGGTATAAATAAGACAGGTTCCACCTGCAGTCCCTATGCATGTTCTGATAACTAGATTTAAAGGTGTGATACAGTTGCAATCAAAGTTATTCAACCCCCATTGCAAATGAGGAATTTTGTTCAAATTTACAGACGTTCAGCTGTTTGCAATGAACAAATGAAACAAAATCAATTGAAATAGTTCAGCACAATGAATGTTTCAAGTGTTTTCCCCAAATTCAACTGAAAATGCAACTTATAATGATTTCAACAGTCTCAAAATTATTCACCCCCTGAATAGTATCCTTCACAACAGTACAAATATGCAAAACATGTTGTCTCAAGCACACCTGATGCAATTACTCAAGAGCTTCATTAGTTGCACCAGGTGTGTTTCAGCTGGAACACAGGAAATACCTGAACTGGCTAGGGGTAGAAAATTTATGAAATATCTGGACAGGGCAGAAAAAGGAAGTTATCAACTGCTGCAAGCAGATTTCTAAGAAGGCAGGTTGAGAAAAACCCTCGAGTGACTGCACAAGACCTGCAGCAAGACTTTTGTGTAACAGGCACTGAGGTTTCAGTGAGCACAGTAAGGTGTGTACTAAACGCAGAAGGTTCACCACTACTGACCCAAAAGCAAAATATATATATATAAATACTGACTCCGCTATATATCTGCAGATCATATGTTTTTGTATTATGAAACTCTTTCTTACATAAACCAATAATCATGTCTGACTAATTGTGCTTTGAAGTAAAATGCACGCTCTTTGTCTCTGCCACACCCTTGCTGTGATTTCTCCAGTCAAGGCTTTTAGTGCCTGTGAGCAGTCACTGGAAATAAGAAACCACAACATACTAAAGCCTATAATACACACAGACAATATGAGGAAGAAGTGATTAGCTTATAGTGGTTTATATCAATGTCACTATAAATAATGTGGGAAAATGGTGATGCACGCGTTCCTCTCTTTTGAATGCGCTCTTGTTAACTCAGTCTGAACCAATCTCTAATGAAATTTTCACTGTACACTTGGAGTAAGTCTGCTATAAACTTCTCAGAGAAATCTGAATCTGGCTGTTATTTAACATAAAGCTCTGTGCCAGCATAAAACCATATGTCTGTCTAGTCTTTCTTCTAACTTTCCCAAATTAGTTCATTTAAAAATATATATTATATTTTACCAACTAGCCAGTACTCCTGTATTACACAGCATCTACCAACCAGGGAGGGTGAAGGCTAACACATGCTTCCACCAATACACATGAAGCCAGTCAAAAGCTGCTGCTCATGCTACTTCATAGAGAAAAAACATTTCTTGGAGGAAAACTCTGGTTTCCTCCCCAGTCCAAAAACATGCATTGTAGACTGACAGGCATTTCCAAATTGTCCAGAATGTATGTGATTGTGCCCTGTGATAGGTTGGCACCCCATTTAGGGTGTCCCCCATCTTGTTCCCCAAGTCCTCTGGGATAGGCTCCAGGCTCCGCTGTGACCCAGTATGGGGTAAGCAGTACATAAACTAGATGGATGGATGTTGTAGTATTCTATAAATTTCTTACATTCATGCAAAACAACCTTTGCCTGCAGATCTGGTCATCTAATGCAAAGGAGGAACAACCTCACACAACCTTTGTACTGCACCCTGTACACATGGATGACCTTCGCCTGTGGCATGTAGCTCTCTGGCTTTGAAAATACACTCCTTGGCCTGCTGTCAGCAACAGATCCAACCCATGTGGATTAAATATTCAGTAGTGCTAGGTGAAGAACAAAGGAAATGTAATTGGACTCAAGAGGTAGACGTGCGCATATTCCTCCCAGACACAGCAGGAAGATCAGAGACAAATGGCTAGTTAAGAAATTCAGGGCTTTGACGGATTGAGGAGATATCCTCTCCTCAATCCTCAAACTAATCGTTATATATTTATAAAATGTGTAATATGAGAACAATCTTCTCACATAGATACATAAGAGCTCTTCTGTTTTGGACAAAACATTGGAGATGTTGAATGATGTGATGATGAAATCAGTGTCTTCCCTCACGCTACATTCCCTGGGTTTGATCTAATTAAAGAGCCCATTGTATTGCTTCCCCTCTGGCTCGCCCTCATGTCCGGGAAATTCATATTTACAGTAGCAGGTAATCACAGCAAACAGAAAGTGAGCGGAGATCAGAGCTCATCCCTGCAGCAGACTGACTGACTGGGAGCACTACCTGGAATTTCTCTGACGCCACTTGTTTTATTTTAAATATGATTTTCCTCCCAAAGCTGTGGTTAATATCAGTGTGGCCTGGAGCTGACTTAGAGATGGAGTCAAGAACATTGTGCCAAAGAACATGTTCAGGATTTTCATCTTCTAGAAGCAGAGTTTAAAAAAGTTTGTCATGCAAGCTTTGTTCTCTGTGGGGTATGACGTGAATGTCTGTCTCTCTCTCTCTCTCTCTCTCTCTCTCTCTCTCTCTCTCTCTCTCATACACGCACACACACTCTCTCTCACTCTCTCTCTCTCTCGCTCTCTCTCTCTGTCTCTCTGTCTCTCTGGCTTGGGCAGAAATCGTGTAAAATCAGGTGTTAGCCAGCAATGAGTGCTATCACAGCTATTCTCAGGTGGTACAAGCATAGCAAGTGTGTGAACACCTGAAACAACAGTAAACAACAATATTTATTAATAACACAAATATTATATAGACAGACAGATAAATTTAAGATTGAAGTTGACGAGCCTTGTGTCCAGTAAATAAAGCATTAAGCTCATTGTCTGGCAGTAATACTGCTCAAAGTTTCTATGGCTAGAGCATGCACAACACACACACACACACACACACACACACACACACACACACACACACACGATAATGTAATGCTTTAAAACAAAAGCATCAAACAGTTTCAGATAAGTAATATCTAACCATAGATATGTTTAGATAGCACGTTTGTCTCACATTTACAAGATCGGGAGTTCGATTCCTGCCTCCACCCTGTGTGCACGGAGATTGCATGTTCTCCTTGTGCTTCAGGGGTTTGCTCCAGATACTCTGGTTTCCTCCCCAGTCCAAAGACATATGTTGTAGGCTGATGGGAATTTATAAATTGTGAATGTGTGTGATGGGTTGGCACCCTGTCCAGGGTGTCCCATGCCTCGTGCCTCAAGTTCCCTGGGATAGGCTCCAGGCTCCCTGCAACCCTGTGTAGGATAACCAGTACAGAAAATGGATGGATGGAGTACATTTAAAAACAGCAACTTTTTTTTTTTTTTTTTACCTTAACTCAATTTCATTTTTTGGATACTTCCACATTTTACACAGAACAATATCTATACTTAAGTGCACCGAATTTCAAAAAGTACTTTGTCCACCACTGCATATTTGTTCTTGTTTTTTAAAAAAAAAAAACTACATTCAGATAGCCGTGGTACATTAATACTCACTCAACCATATGACAGTTTTATGAAGATTTATGTCTCTGTATACGCATGTAAAAGAAGAAGAGGAAGCTGGTGTACAGTATGTTAAACATGGGGACAAATATCAAGTACATTATCTCCATACCCTGGTGAACTCTCATTTCTGGATCTCTTGGCAGGAAAGGAGGTATAGAGTAAAAATCACAAGTGTAAACCCTCCCTGCTCTTCCGTTGTATAGCAGCATCTTTCCTGAAGGCAGGCAATAGTCATAGTACATTTCCTCGTACACCTGTGATCTCCATCCACACTGCCCATGGTCCTGTTTTTCACAGGATGTGTTTCACTGTGAATACTGTTCAATGAATTTTATGAATATTTATTTTCAATCTCCTTACTCTGTGAAGCCTGTGCACAGATCTGAAGCTAGGAGGACAGCGGGATGATCCACCGCCACCTGATTCACATATTGGCTTTCACTAAAGTGCACTTGCATGATAACTGTGTTCATGTGATCCTGCTATCACGCTCTGTCTACTTTGATTGCTACAAGATCAGCTTTCTAGATATGGAATGTTTGTGTGGCAGATTTAGTTCGCAGGTTTCCATGACAGATAAAAGTAACACAGAGAGCATGGTGATTTAGCATCATGCACTAAGAGATCATATGAGCATCTGGGAGGGGCAGGGGGGAGGAAGATCCACCAATTTGTTAGCGTATATATTTGAATGTATGTCTTTGTGTTTGCATCACTTTCCAATAAAAGGACAAATAGTTCAAATTAGCTCTATTGTGGTTTCTGTGAGCCAAAAAGAAAAGCTATATAAATACTAGTAATAACACTAATCTGAATGCTAGTTTCGTAATCTGGCTGATGCCTGCAAAAAAATGATGGATCAGAGAATATGAGCAAAGAAGGCTATGAAAAATTGTATTTATTGTTTAACCCTTTGATCTTTTGTTAAAATAATTCACAAAAATTCTCTGCTCTCATGAATATCAAACAATTTCAAACACAACACAGGTTTATATATATATATATATATATATATATATATATATATATATATATATATATATATATAAACGTATTAAATATAGGTGTGTACAATTATTGGCACCCCATGAGAAACATATTTAAAGTATATTCACATTGATATTTTACACTTTTTAGTACATATGGGTGACACAGTTCAGTGTATTTAACCATGACTTCCTGTTTCTCAGGGGGGTAGATATGAGGTAACACATAGGCCACATTCCCTTAGTCATTCATAACAACGGGTAAAAAGGGAATATAGCTGTGATGTGCGGCAAAAGGTTGTTGAGCTTCACAAAATGGGGCGTGGCTATAAGAAAATAGCACAATCATTGAAAATGCCCATTTCCACCATCAGGGCAATAATTACGAAGTTCCAGTCAACTGGAAATGTTATGAATCAACCTGGAATAGGACATGTGTCTATATTATCTCCACACCCTCAAGTCGGCAAAAAATCTCCAAGGATCACAGCTGGAGAATTGCAGAAGTTAGTTGCATCTTGAGGTCAGAAAGTCTCCAAAACTACAATCCCAAGTCACCTACATCACCACAAGTTGTTTGGAAGGGTTTCAAGAAAAAAAATCTCTACTCTCATCAAAAAACAAACTCGAGCGTCTTCAGTTTGCCGACACTGCTGGAACTTCAAATGGGATCGGGTTCTATGGTCAGATGAAACCAAAATAGAGCTTTTTGGCAATAAACATATGGCCTTGCCCTCAATACTTGCTAAATGTATGGATAGGGCCATTGGTTATAGTCTTAAACCGTATATATCAGAGCAACTAGATATACTTCAATTTACATATAAACCACAAGAAGGGACAGAGGATGCCATGCTCACTCAAATTATCAACGAGTTTGTGCTCGGGGGGTTAAATCAAATGTTATGTTTTTAAACATTGGGACACCCCAAGTATGTGTTCTGTCAACTCTGTTTAAACAAATGATATAAGAGAATTATAAAAAAAAAAAAAATTTAAATATGCAAATGACATGGCATTTGTTGCCCTTTTATGGAAAGACTGTGTAAATTCTGAGTATGAGGAGCAGGTGTTTAAACTAGAAAAATGGTGTGAAGCAAGTTCCTTATTGATAAATGTAAGCAAGACAAAATAATTAGTTTTAAATTATCCAGAGCCCCTAACGGAAATATTGTTACATGATCAACCTGTTGGACTTGTGAAGACTTTTAAGTATTTGGGAATGATGATTGACTGTAAATGTAATTTCTCTGATAATGTGGATCTTATTTGTAAGAAAGTAAATCAGAGGTTATTTCTGCTAAGGAAACTGAGGGAATTTTCTGTAAGTCAGGTTGTTTTGCAAAGAATCTATACTAGTTTAATTGAGAGTGATTTGGGTTATAACATATCTGTGTGGTTCAGAAGAATTATATTTGTGCACGGTGGCTTAGTGGTTAGCACGTCCGCCTCACACCTCCAGGGTCTGGGGTTCAAGTCCCGCCAGAGCCATGTGTGTTTGCATGTTCTCCCCGTGTGTCGGGGGTTTCCTCCGGGTACTCCGGTTTCCTCCCCCAGTCCAAAGACATGCATGTTAGGCTGATTGGTGTGTCTAAAGTGTCCGTAGTGTGTGAGTGTGTATGTGATTGTGCCCTGCTATGGACTGGCACCCTGTCCAGGGTGTACCCTGCCTTGTGCCCGATGCTCCCTGGGATAGGCTCTAGGTTCCCCCGTGACCCTGAAAAGGAGTAAGTGGTTGAAGATGGATGGATGGATGGATAAACAGAATGACAAGAGTGGCAGGTGAAATCATAGGATCCAAGCAAAAGTCAGAAAATTGCTGTTTAGAGGAAAGCTATGAGAGATACAATACACTCTATGAATCATGTTTTTGAATTATTACCATCTCGTCATCGTTATAGAACACCAAAACCAATTAAAGCAATATATAATCAATATATTTTTTCCAAATGCAATAGGTCTTCTGAATAAGAGGTAGGAAATGTGAATATTTTTAGCTTTTGATGTTAACATGCATGTTTACCTGTATTGTGATTGTCAAGGCTGAACATTAAAGTACAACTAACTAAACACCAGAGGTGGTTTTGGTGCACACAGAGAGGTAGCCATATGGAAAAGTACATCATGTCCACGGTTAAATATGGTGGTGGCTCTTTATGATACATGGCATCATGGACTCCATCAAATATCAACAGATATTAAATGAAAACCTGACTGCTTCTGCCAGAAAGCTTCAAATGGCCAAGGTTGGATCTTCCAGCAGGACAATGATCCAAAACATACATCAAAATCAACACTGGTTTACTGACCACAAAATCAAGATCCTGCCGTGACCATCCCAGTCCCCTGACCTGAACAACATAGAAAACCTGTGGAGTGAACTAAAGAGGAGAGTCCACCATCGTGGACCTCGAAATGTGAAGGATGTGGAGAGATTCTGTATGGAGGAACGGTCTCAGATCCCTCACCATGTATTCTCCAACCTCATCAGGTATTATAGGAGAAGACTCAGAGCGGTTATCTTGGCAAAGGGAGATAGCATTTAGTATTGACTAAAATGGTGCCAATAATTGTGGCATACATTTAATCAAAGTATTTTTTTTGGATAAACATGTCTAGTGTTTGATATCCATGAGAGTAGAGTATTTTTTGTGATTTTTTAAAAAACAAAACATCAAAAGGTTAAACAATAATGACAATTTTCACCACCTTCTTTGTTCATATTTACCAAGGTTGTCAATATTAGTTTAGGTCAGTTGATCTGCAAACACGCCAAACAGTGAATTATATAAACAGGAATGAAAACCGGATCAAAAACCATGAAAGACAGGACACAGAACAAAGGCAACAAACACTGAGGCTCAATACCTCACCATAAAGACTGAAACACAAGGGTATAAATAGACAAACTAAACAAAGGGGTTAACAAAGAACCGCAGAGCCCCATTAGAGTTAGTGTTAGGGCTGACCCATGTCTTAACTGATAGCTAACCCTAACCCTAGGTAACAACCAATAATAAAACAAGGTGACAGAACAGAAATAAAAACAAACACACGTATATCAGTAAACAACGCTTGAGAACTTCAGGCAGTTCATGCCGGAGCATTCCAGGACAATATTTATTATTTACAAGGTAAGTGATTTTTGTGTGAAAGAAACAGTTATTTGAAAATTTAATTCACCCTGTACTATATTGACAACACATTATTAACACATTGTTTGATGTTTTACTTTGTAAATATATTATTATATTTTTAAATATAACAATATCAGATTGAGATCGGTAGTGGCTGATCTTCAAGGTTACAATATCGGTATCATGAAAATATAAAGTGGTATTGTGCCATCTCTAATCTGAAGGAATGGATAGGAAATGCAGTATAATATCTAAACCATAAGTTACAAAGATGAATGTGTTGTGTTTGTGTGTAGTGAATTTGTTTATTGTTCTATTCTTTTCCTGATATTCTGATATTTTAATCTTTCCTAGCAGGGTTTGATCTATATTTACACTGGTCTTACTAATACTTATACAAATAGAAAAAACAAACAGCCTTCTTGTGTGGTGGTTATGCTTTAGTTTCTCGTGTGTGTGTGTGTGTGTGTGTGTGTGTGTGTGTGTGTGAATGCAGTGTTGTATCCTGTGCTGGAGCAGTGCAGTAAGGAAAGCAGTAGAAGGCCGGGTCCTCTGCGGTCGGAGAGTTTAGCAGAAGGTCAAGAGGTCGTGGGAACAACAACGTGAGCAGGACCCAGAGGCACTTCCACCCGAAAACATTACAAACCAGCACAAAGGCCAGAAGAAAGAAGTGGGGAAGCTGAGGTACAATGTGGATGGTTCACACACACACACACACACACACACACACACACACACACACACACACACACACACACATGTGCCACAATGCTGAAGCAGGGTGTGGGTCCCAATGAGTCTCTATGACACAGTCATTTTGGTAGACCTGGAAACCCTGTGAAACAAAAAAACAGGTTCTGTTTCCCATGATTCCATTTCCCATGCTTACATTCCCATGATGACAGCGCTTATTGTTTACAGAGTTGTTTATTTCTTTCCTCTTTTACAGGACTTACGCTTGTACTTGGAATATGTATGTGTGTGTGTGTGTGTGTGTGTGTGTGTGTGTGTGTGTGTGTGTGTGTGTGTGTGTGTGTGTGTGTGTGTGTGTGTATCCGTTTGGACAGTATACAGGGCGGCTGTGGCTCAGTCAGTAGAGCGGGGTGTCCACTAATCCACTAACCGTGGGGTTGGCGGTTCGAATCCCGGCCCGGGTGATCCCATGCCGAAGTGTCCTTGGGCAAAACACTGAACCCTAAGTTGCCCCCAATGGCAAGCTAGCACCTTGCATGTCAGC
>JAFFST010052193.1:48230-59053 GCA_022414735.1 Noturus placidus
ATGTAAAAATGATATTTCTGTAAAAGCTGCTTTGAGACAATGTACCATTGTAAAAAAGCGCTATACAAATTGATAAATTATTATTATGATAAATTATACATGTCTCCCTATTATTTTTCTGTGTTTTTCTCTCCAGTTCCATTTCAGCTCTGTTGACTGATAGCTTCCGGGTTTGTTCTGTTGTTTGTTGAGAGACTAAAATAGACCCCGGGGGCTGACTATTGTAAGAGAGTCACTATTTTGAAAGTCAATAATAATATCATGTCCAATAAACAGGCCATTCAGGATGTAAAACCATGATGATAAACTATGATACTATCCCGCTTTCCTATTCAGTGGAGTATCTGATAAAACAGGCCTTACTGTGTACAGAACCATAACACTAACCTTTACACCATGCTTTTTTTTAATCCTGCGTTTCTCTAATGCCTGGGTGTATAAAACAAAGTCTTTAGGAACAGCTATTTCAAATGTGTTCTAAAGGCTGCACTATTCTTTGTGAGCCAACAAAAGTAGAATAACATTTTTTCAAGAGCTCCGTACATAAGCAATCCTCGTAGGCCAAGCAGCATAACAGGAGGGTTTAGAGAAGAGCGGCTTCATGGCAAGGAGCGGGAATTCTTGCCATACTTACTATGGTGAGGCAACGTATGCATGACTGAGTTTGGTCAAAACAAGGAGGTCCTCTTTAGCAGCACCCATTCAGCATAGCTGTGGAATGATAGGAAATAACGCTTACAATGCTTTACGAAGCAGTGTGTCACGTCACAGTCCGCTTCGAACCCCATTTCCCATAATCCACTGCCGGCGCGCATACGCTGCCCTTCTCCGGAGTACTAAGGGCGCGCACCTGTCTCCAATCACTCATTCAGATCCCTCCCGTATAAATTCCAGGCAAACGCATTTCACAAACGCAAAGTATACGGTTCAGCGAGTAATTCCTAGCGTTACCGAGCACTACCTCTCCGTGTCTGACTTCCGTCCTTGATACCGACCTTGATCTTCGTCTCGTGACTCTGTCTCAGCCTTCTCTCGTTTGGTTTGTTCGCTCGATCGCCTGAAACCTGCCTGACATTCGACTACGCTTACTGCACTGCGCGCTCTCACGTCATTCGTCCTTCTCCCGCGATTGTTTCGCCGCTACCCTCCAAATCGTGACACAAGGAATATTACATCTGACTAAAGTTCAGGTGGTTTGGGGTCAAGTCTAATACTCCAGCTGTTGTTGCGTCTGTAGGAATGTCTAGTAAGTATTGTCGAACATTTTGGTGGTGTATAACATGCACACCTGAGTGGTTCATTTCTGTGTAGACATATTGTTGGATACATTCCTTCTCATTTCCTACAGAAACATAAATGAAACAACCTGAGACAGATACAGAGCTTCGAACAGATTGTGTTTTATATACCTGCTCCAGTTCCATCCCCTTCACCAGTAATACATTTCTCAATCCTGGAAAAGCACTACATCATTACAAATGTTCATATTACATTACATGTTGTGTGTGTGTGTGGTCCCCCCCCCCCCCCAAAGACCAATTATCTGGCTGTGCTGGGTGCTTACTGGTATTCAGAGAGTGTCTATGAAAAGAGTGACACGAGGCCCATGCAAACACAAACAGTCTGACTGAGACAGCAGATTTCCAAACAGGTTTTCTCAGCCATGTAATTCACTTGTGGTGATGCCATTGCGTAAACAATTATTTATAATAATGTCGTACATGTTTTCAGGGTTATTTCTACTAGTAAGAAATATATAACTATATATAATATACAGTGGGGGAAATAAGTATTGGACGCATCAATTTTGTTCAGAAAATATATTTCTAATGAGGTTATTCATGGGAAAATTCCACCAAATTTCACTATTAACTCAAGAAATCCACAAATATAAAGAATTCATAACATTAAAGTTCATAAATAAAGTTATGTGTAATAAAGTGGAATGACACGAGAAAAAAGTATTGAACACGCTAACTGAACTGTATTTAATACTTGGTGGATAAGCCTTTGTTTGTAATAATCAACACACTTCCTGTATGAAGAAATTAATGTTCCGCAGTATTCAGGTGTTATTTGGGTCTGTTCTTCTAAACATATTGTCTTTAAATCTTGTTCAGTTGGATTCGAGTCAGGTGATTGTCTGTCTGGGCCATCCTAACTCCTTGATTTATTTTCTCTGAAACCAATTGAGAGATTCCTTTGCTGTATGATTTGGATTGTTGTCCTGCTGGAAGCTCCACCCACATCTCATCATCATCCTGGTGGATGACAGGAGATTCTTCTCAAGAATCTTTCCCGGTAAAGAGTTTGAATTCGTGTTCGAATGGAGTAGGACGCGAAGCTGGAGGCTTCTGCTGATTTCGATTAAAATTAATTAATTTGCACTTTTTGGTCATGTAATATACTTTAACTTATTTTACTCCTTATCTTTGCTTATAATTTTAATTTTTTGTCACAATAAAATGTCTGGAAAGAATACGAAAACCCGAGGTGGCATTCAAACATGACTGAGGCCGAGTGCGTCCCCCTCTCCCCCTGAATTCGCGTTGCTGAGCCGTGACTTTGATCTCGCCGCACTCAAGCCTGAGCTGTTGGCTTCATTGAGGAAGGATATCGCTGATATTTTTAATACGGAGCTCCAGGGGATTCTCAAGGAAGCGCTGTCTGCTATGAAAACACAGCAGGTTAATGATAAAGTTGCTACCATTTCAGCACTAAGGGGTACAGTTGGGGAAATTGAGCACACGCTTACACATGACATAGCACACATGAAGTCTACCATTGAGTCTCTCACTGCAACTGTGACTCAATTACAGAATAAATGTGAGGATTTGGAGACGAGGTCGCGGCGCAATAATGTTCGAATAATGAGAGTTCCAGAAGGTTCTGATACATGTTCAACTGCTGCTGTAGCGGCCTTGTTAAAAGAGGCATTTGGTCTGGAGAAGGAGCTGGTTTTCGACCGGTCCCACCGGACCCTTCAGCCGAAGCCCAAGCCTGATTAACGACCATGAGCTACTGTATGCAGATTCCACTATCACAGTGAATGTGTTGATTATTTTAGGCCGTGCGAGAGAGCTCCAGGGGATTAAAGTGAGGAATTTGGTTATCTCTGTTTTTCCTGACTATACAGTCAAGATAGCCCGAGCTCGAGCTGCATTTAATGAGGTTCGGCATCAACTTCGTGATGCTGAGGGCGCTCGGTATGGAATATGCTTCGCATTAAAGTCCATAAGGACTTTATTTCAGTAGAGGAAGCAGGGGACTATGTTAAACTCTTGATATCAGGGCGAATTGTATCACCTGCACAGCGGTGTGTTCTCTTGTGTTTTTTTTTTTTTTTTTTTTATCTTTTTTTTTTTGGTAAGGGTTGGTTAGTTCAGCGTTCTTTTCGAGAAGTTGTCTCATTGAGGACCACTTTTGGTTATAAAGGGATACACTGCTGTCTCTTTTGGGTTATGGAGGCTTTGGGTGTCTGGGTTTGGGGGATGGTTGGGGGGAGGGGAAATCACTCCAGCTCTAATTGACTATTTATATCCCTATGGTTTACTTTTAGATGGTTGGTAGTAATATTGATCCCAGCACGGCTAGGACAGGCACGCCTTTTAAGATTTATAAGATTTATATATTGCCCTTGAGTCTTATGCCTGTTGTTGGGTTTTATAGTATTTATACAACCAGCAATAGTTAGTGTAGCCATCATGTGCTGGGGGGAGTGGGGGTATGAAAATGAGTCATGTGTAAATGAACCACATGTAAAATTACATAGTGTGAGCGTGTATGTGATTGTGCCCTGCGATGGACTGGGTTGAAGATGGATGAATCATATATAACTCTTGCTTGGGGGGGGGTGTATGTTAATGGGGTTAAAAGTTTGATTCTGTATGGATTTATGAAAATGAATCTCATGTAATTAAATCACATGTACATGAATCATAAGTAAATTAATCAAATGTAAACTTTCCTGGATGGGGTGGGAGGGGCTGTTATCGGGGTAAAATAAGGTTGATTCTGTATTGATATATTTTGTTGTCCTCTGAAAAGTGTATGAGAATCAATAAAAATTGTTGTGAAAAAAAAAAAAAAAAGAATCTTCCGGTAAAGATTCCTTCAATTATATGAAGTCTGCCAGTACCATGTGATGAAAAACGGCTCCAAACCATGATGCTTCACCTCCAAACTTCACTGTTGGTGTAGTGTTTGTAGGGTGATGTGCTGTCATTTCTTCTCCAAACATGGTGTGTAGTATGACAGACAATAAGTTAAATTTTACTCTCGTCTGACCAGACTACTCTCCCAGTATTTCATAGGTTTGTCCAAATGAGTTGTAGCAAACTTTAAACAAGCTTCTACATGCCTTTTCTTTAGTAATGGAGTCTTGTGGGGTGAGCGTGAGCATTGGAGTGCATTTCCTATTGTTTTCTCTGTGACAATGGTACCTGCTGCCTCCAAGTGTTTCTGGAGCTCTTTCTGAGTGGTCCTTGGCACTTGGGCTTCTCTTCTGACTATTCTTCGGACTCCCTGGTTAGAAATCCTTGTAAGGAGCTCCTGTGCGTGGCCGGTTGATGACGGCGTGATATTGCTTCCACTTGTGGATAATGACCCCAATGGTGCTTACTGGAGGATTCAGAAGTTTTGAAATACACCTGTATCTGAGTCCGTCAATATGTTTCACAACATTAAGGTTGTGAAGGTCTTGGGAGAGCTCTTTGCTTTTACCCATCATGGGATGTTTATTGTGACGTCTTGGTAACGAAAAGCCTTTTTATAGACTATCAATTTACTAACCCAGCTGATATTAAATTTGCATACACAGGGGGTATACAGAAATTGCTTATGGATTTCAACTGATTCCTTGCCTTGGAGATCTGTTTTTTCTTAGCGTGTTCAATACTTTTTCCCCCGTGTCATTCCACTTTATTACACACAACTTTATTTATAGACTTTAATGTTGTGAATTCTTTATATTTCCAGATTTCTTGAGTTAATACTGAAGTCTGGTGACAATTTCATGTGAATAACCTCATTGGAAATATATTTACTGAAAATTTTGACCTGTTCAATACTAATTTCCCCCCCACTTTAAATCTAGTCTACTTTGTCAATCAGGGGTGTGTGTGTGCGCGCGCACGTATGTGCATATGCGTGCAAATCTATCTTTATTGTGGGGTGTAATTGTCTAAGTGAGAGCATGCAGCAATGCATGCTAGGAAACATGTATGCCGGAAACCTCTGTACAAGTAGGAAACAACAGATTAGTGAATTACCAGAGACTAAGAGGGAGCAATAGAAGACATGGAGATAGACAGACAGAGAAAGGATGGAGAGGGTGTTACTCTCAAACCATCACTGTCAGATTGCTGTTCCTCAGAATCTGGGATTGTTCAGAGTGCTGTAAGGTCTCTTTCATGCATTGTGATTATATAGTATTGTATCCATGCTACCTTTTTATGAGTATTTATTTTTCATTTCAGTACTGGTTTGTTAAGAAGTTCAGAAACCGAACACATCTTAACATACTAACAGCCTGTAGCTAAATGATTAAAATAACAATTTCAATGTAAGGTTCACTTTGAGTGATTGGAGACCTGAGTAACTTTTGCATATTATTTGCAGATCTGCTTTACATGCAGTGAGGAGGAAAAAGTACTCCGACACTTTTCTTGTGATTTAATATACACTATGTGGCCAAAGGTTTGTGGACACCTGACCTTCACACCCATATGGTTCTTTCTCAAACATTTGCCACAAAGTTACAAGCACACAATTGTGTAGAATATCACTGTATGCTGTAGTTTTACAATTTCCCTTCACTGGAACTACGTAAAAGACCCCAAACCTGTTCAGCATGACGGTGCTCCTGGTTTGTTAAGGTTGGAGTAGAATAATTCGAGTGTCCTGCACAGAGCCCTGACCTCAACACCACTGAACATCTTTGGGATGAACTGGAACATCAACTTCACACAGGGGCTTCCTATTGAACATCAGGAAGCCTGACCTGAATGAGCACAGATCCCTATAAAATCTAATGGAAATTCTTCCCAGAAGAGTGGAGGTTATTATAACAGTAAAATAGGGACTAAATCTGGAATGAGATGTTCAACAAGCATATGTGAGTGTTGAGTGATGTCCAGAAACTTTTGGCTATATAGTGAATATTACATGACAAAAACAAAAGTGTCTGAATACTTTTCCCCTCACTGTACAGTTTAAATGTAATTGCTCTGCTCGGACATTTGCTTTCTTTACGCAACAGAACCCACTTTACATGCATGAATAAATGAGTCGAATCAAAACTATTTTGAACTCTGTGATGTTCTATGTCATCCTGAAAGGGAAACTCCCATGGCCTGGGTGCACAGTGGGTGCAAAAGGCCAAATGTGGATTGTGTGTAAATGGACAGGAGGGAAATGAGCCGGTGGTGACTGAACCTGGAACTGGGCCAGTCATTCTCCTCTTATAGCTTTAGAGAGAATTAAGCGGATTAAATATCATATGCGTGCAAGAGAAAATCCTGCAGTTAGAATCCAGAAGCATGGAGATCAAACTGTATAAGCACCCCATATGTGTAATCCTATACATGTGCTGCAGTGGAACACACTGTCCTGCTGCACAGAGCCAGATCAGGTGACTTAATGGAGGCTGAGGATCACTGGTTCATGAGCAGTAGATTATGCATGCACAGACACAGACCAAAATATGATGCAACCAGACACTGAAAACAATTTCATTTTGCTTGCAGTGCTGATTTATATCATTCAGCAAGACAATACATGGTGCTGAGCAAAAGATTAATATTTATTTACAGCTACAATGATGAGACTGAGCAATTCAGAAACGTGTGATTACGCCATGATTGTTGTTTGTGCTTGGCCTCATCTGAATGTCTTCAAATGCAGAGGCAGAAATCAGTGTAACTGTCATCATAGTAATATATACAGTGAAGAAACACTACTGGGCTATAAATATACAGCACTAAAGAAGCTTTCTTTTCTTATAAACACAGACTGACAGAGTCAAGGATGGGAAGAGCTTCACTGATTTATGCTAAAGGGGAAAACCTTATATTATGTGTTAGATATGAATATCTAACTGCATAGAGACAAAACATGAGTGTCAGTGACCTGTAATGAGCCGCCTTGATTGATGGTTTGTTGTCTGTTTTTACTGGACTTGCTGTAATATATGTGATACAAGAACACGATAGAATGCAGGTGTTTTGGGCTTGTGCTTAGATTCTTTAAAAAAAAAAAAAACCTGTTCTGTTATACTGCTGTCGCGCACGGTGGATTAGTGGTTAGCATGTTCGCCTCACACCTCCAGGGTCTGGGGTTCAAGTCCTGCCGGGGCCCTGTGTATGCGGAGCTTGCATGTTCTCCCCATGCTGCGGGAGTACCCGGTTTCCTCCCCTAGTCCAAAGATTGGTGTGTTTGCAGTGTGTGAATGTGTATGTGATCGTGCCCTGCGATGGACTGGCACCTTGTCCAGGGTGTACCCTGCCTTGTGCCTGATGCTCCCTGGGATAGGCTCCAGGTTCCCCCGTGAGCCCGAAAAGAAGTAAGCGGTAGAAGATGGATGGATGTTCATGTTCATGATGGTTTTGCAGCAACTGGCGCCATCTGCTTTCTTAAACTGGATCTGTTCCTGAACATGTGCTGTATCAGGATGGATATTGTGTTTTCACCAGGGGTCACTGTTGTCAAGGGTGTATGAAAGGAGATAAAAACTAACTCATAATTCAGAATATCAAGACCACTGCATCACACATCAATACGGTGTAGTAAAAACAATTACAGTAATATGGCAAAATTCAGCTTTATAATATTTATTGTTGTTTATTATTATTATTATACCATCCATCCATAGTCCATTCCACTTACCCTACACAGGGTCACAGGATGCTTGGAGCCTATCCCAGGGAACTTGGGGCACAAAGTGGGGGACACTGGATGGGGTGCCAACCCATTGCAGGGCACAATCACACACACACATTCACACCTCACGGACAATTTGGAAATGGCAGTCAGCCTACAACGTACAGTGGGCGGAAAAGGTATTTGTTCCCCTGCTGATTTTGTACGTTTGCCCACTAACAACGAAATGATCAGTCTATAATTTTACTGGTACGTTTATTGGAACAGTGAGAGACAGAATAATTGTTACTCGACCTTAGTGCAGCTTTTGATACTATAGATCATAGTATTCTCCTTGATAGATTAGAGAATGTTGTTGGCATTAAGGGAACAGTCCTCTCCTGGCTCAGGTCTTATCTGACCGAGTGTTATCAGTTCGTAGATGTAAATGGAGACTTCTCCACTCATAGCAAGGTTAAATTTGGTGTTCCACAAGGTTCTGTCTTAGGCCCACTACTTTTTACTCTATATATGCTACCTCTAGGTCAAATTATTCGTAAACATGGAATTAGTTTCCACTGTTATGCTGATGATACACAGCTATATGTTTCAGCGAAGCCAGAGGACAGACAGCAGCTTAATAAAGTTGAGGATTGTGTAAAAGACATTAGGCATTCAATGGTAACTAACTTCCTTTTACTCAATTCGGATAAGACGGAAATACTTTTGTTAGGATCACGTGTAGCTAGGAATAAGCTTTCTGATCACATGGTTACTCTGGATGGACTTCCTGTTTCATCATGTGCAGCAGTAAAAGACCTTGGAGTGATTATTGACTCCAGTCTATCATTTGATGCTCATGTAGATAATATTACTAGGAAAGCCTTCTTTCATCTTAGAAATATCTCTAAGATAAGAAATGTCACTACATGATGCAGAGATATTAATTCATGCTTTCGTTACCTCTAGACTAAATTATTGTAATGCCGTACTGTCTGGATGTTCCAGTAGAAACATAAAGAAACTCCAGTTAGTCCAGAACGCAGCTGCTAGGGTTCTAACTAGAACCAAGAAATATGACCACATCACCCCGATCTTATCCACACTGCATTGGCTACCAGTGAAATCTCGCATTGATTTTAAAATACTATTACTAACCTATAAAGCACTAAAAGGTCTTGCACCACAGTATCTAAGCGATCTTTTGGTCTTCTATGATCCGCCACGCCCACTTAGATCCACAGATGCAGGTTATTTGACTGTACCGCGAATAGTGAAGGCTACAGCAGGAGGAAGAGCTTTCACTCATAGCGCTCCACAGTTATGGAACAGTCTTCCATTTAGTGTTCGGGATTCAGACACAGTCTCAGTGTTTAAGTCTAGGCTTAAAACGTATTTATTCACTCTAGCCTACCCTGACTAGACTTTCCATTATGCTAATTCCCAGTCTTAACAATCTTTTCTCTCCTTCTGCCGAGCTACACATGAGTTTATGGAGATGTTGGAGATCCTGATCCTTTCTGCTCTCCGGACCTGCATGATCGGTCTCGGAGGTCCTACTTCTGGATGGAGCTCTCATCTACTCCAAATCCAGACTGCTGAGACAAAGGCTTTTCAAAGACACGGATTACATATAAATCAATAATGGTCTCTTTAAGAATATCTGTTGTTACCCAGATGAGGATGGGTTCCCTTTTGACTCTAGTTCCTCTCAAGGTTTCTTCCTCTTAAACATCTTAGGGAGTTTTTCCTTGCCATTGTGGCTTGCTCAGTGGCTTGTTCAGTTGGGATAATTTCTCACTTTTACTGTGTGTTTACTGTATTTTTATTCCTGTAAAGCTGCTTTGAGACAATATCTATTGTAAAAAGCGCTATACAAATAAAATTTAATTGAATTGAACTTTTTCCTTTAATAACACTTAAGTGTTTGGATGCTGGGTGAAGACATTGGGGTTGTATATTAAGCTTAAGCTGCCATCAGAAGAATTATAGGTGATAGATAATGATAAAATAAGACTAATCACAGCTGCTGACTCTAAATAAAATGCACATCTTGCGTATTCTGCAGAGCTGGAGTGTGTATTACATGTTCACAGATGTCCACGTGAACATCTTGGACTCGGAGCTACATCATGGATGAAAGGTGAGTAGAGACAACTCCGAAGCTGCACAAAACTCACAGCTGGAGACAATAAACAATCCCCCTCCTCTCTCTCTCTCTCTCTCTCTCTCTGTCTTTCTTTCTCCCTCTCTCCCTCCTGGAGGTTTTGGCTTGGGCTCTGCTTAAGATAAGATCAGAAGATGGTTCTACATTTTTGGACTTTTATTTCTTTCTGACTGGAGGCGACGTGTTTCTTACCTCAATCCGTCTGAATTCCGAATATGAATTCCCAGATTTAAGAGATTTGTGTTGTGCTCATTCAGCCGACTTTACAGTACTCTTATTAAATTGAAGTAAACACAAACTGAACTCAAACAGAAGGTGGAATTCTGTATCGACTTATCTCTTAATCAGATTCCAGAGTCACAGCGCAGGAAACAATGTCTGTTTATACACAAGGCTCAGGACTTGGAGCGAGCTTTTACTGGTAGTTTTAATATATTTCCCATCTGTTTCAGGCTGGATTATTCCCAAACATAATTCATTGCATAATTCACACCAGCTAGTTGTTATCTGGCTGACGCTGTGGGATCTTGTGTTCAGATTCCCTGTTTCATTTTGAGCCCCAACAGCTCAGTTCAGCTTTTGATGTAATCTTGGGCTAACAACAAATATACTGTGTACAGAACCAAAGCCTGGCATTATAAACCTCAATCAAGATGTGCAGTTTGTCTGACTGGCACCCTGACATGTATATACAGTGTAACTCATTGTTTATTGTTCGTTCTGTGAGCAGCCATGTTGATTTTAAATAATTTGCTGAACTCAGAGGATTTCCATGTTGAGGTGACCCCAAGTAGGAATT
>JAFFST010052193.1:59084-70662 GCA_022414735.1 Noturus placidus
CCCCCCCCCCCCCCCCCCCCCCGTTTAAAGTAAGTGGAAATCTGACCCTCACATGCATATGTGCTCATTATAAACAACGCGCATTAAAACAGAGTTGGTCCCACCTTTATTATGATGATGATCTCCACTTTTCTGGAAAGGCTTTCCACTAGATATTGAAGTGTGGCTGTTCAGCTACAAGAGCATTAGTGAGGCCAGGCACTAATGTTGGGATGTTGAGGAGGTCTGGGGTTCAGTCGGTGTTACAGTTCATCCCAATGGTGTTGAGTGAGAGTGATAGGTCAGGGCTCTGTGTAGGACACTAGAGTTCTTCCCTACCAACCTTCACAAACCACGTTTTCATGGAGCTTGCTTTGTGTGCAGGGGTATTGTCATGCTAGAACAGGTTTGTGGTCTCTTAGTTCAGAGGTTCCCAAACTTTCCCAGGGCAAGGCCCCAAATTGCGTTAACTTTACTGAGGCCCCCCTTTTGCAAGATGTCTTTAAAACACATTAAAAATACAGACTTTTGAACATATCCCTCTTTTTTAATTAATAATTACATCTTACATCTTTACATAACATTAGGAATTAATTCTGTGTGAGTGTGTGGTTGTCTGAAAGTGAGAAAAAGAAAACATACATTTATTTTTCACACCAAATTGTTGAGGCCCCCATATGCCCACTGTCGGCCCCCACTTTGAAAACCACTGTCTTAGTTCCAGTGAAGGGAAATTTTAATGCTACAGCATACAAACACATTGTATACCATCATGGGCTTCATACATTGTGGCAACAGTTTGGTGAATAACCACATATGGGTGTGAAGGTTAGGTGTCCACATACTTTTGGCCAAGCAGTGTATCTTTAAAATGATTCACTGTTGTGGTCAGAGTGATACTGCTGTGGTCTAGTAATTACTGTATGGAAGGATATTTGCCCAGTAGGTGGCAGAACTTACAAACCACAGCTGCAAGTTGTCTCAGTGGCCATGTTGCTCAGTTGGTGGTTTGATGATTAAATTGGTTATTTGAATCACACAGGCCCCACATGTGGGGGTAGATGTTTTTGCTGCTTTTATTTCTTTATTTTAGTTCTCAACGTGAATTCTTTAAAACGTCAGCATGATTTGCTGTCTTTGGCGCACCCTACTATAGTTTGGTATCAGAAAACTATTTTATTTTTCATGTTTCGAGTTGTCTAACTGCAGTTCAGGATGACTAACTCTCATACATTCATTTATAAATGTATTACAAAACAATATAACCAACACAAGAATGTGTTTTTTCTCTCTCTCTCTCTCGGTGTCACAGGAAGATAGTCACTTTGACAACACATAAAATGGTCGATGCCTCAGTCCAGAGTTCGGATGCATTATCTCAATTCTCTATGTAGTGCACTAAGGGAACCATAGACATGCACCATGCTGAATTCCACTGGAAATGGAGGCCAGGTTTCCTCTTATCATAGTCCACTTTGGATTGCCTCATACCATAAGCACGTAAGCCATCCACGCTTCTCTAGTAGCACTATATTAACTCTCTCGCCCTCGCAGGTTGCCATAACATGAAGTGTAAATGCACAACCCTGAAAGTGCTACCATTTGATTTTTTTTGCACTGGCTCAAGGTCAGAAGCACTGGTGCAGCAAAACAAAAGACTACTGTTGCAATACAATTTTACAGACCAACCTCTGCTTCTACACTTTAGGAATTAAGCACTGATTTCAACAGGTATGCAAGCAGTATCTGTGTACTCATCATTGATCATGCTCAGTTAAGGCCTTGAGTTGGATCATCACCAGTGTTGTGTAAATGTGTAAAAAGAGAAAGAATAAGATGGTGCTGTAGAGATGAGCAGACAGACAGAAACAGGGAGGAAGTTTGGAGAAGCTATGATAGGGCAACTGGAGAAACAGAAAGTGACAAGTCAACACGACAAGGAGGGGTGCCTCTAAAATATTTATCCCGTTAAGTAGGCTTGTGTCCAGGCATGTTGACATGATGTGATGTATAATGTTGTAAGATGGAGGGCCTTATAATCATTTTCACCATGTACCCTTTTGATCTTAAATACTGTTTAAAAGCAGAAAGAGGCGTGTTTAAAAGTCTGGTGTCTGTTCAGCTATTGATGGAAAAAAAATCCCTAAATCATATGATGGCCATTATAATGAACATGGGACCTGAAGGGCTTAAGTGAGAGTGAGACATCACTGTTACTGATTTCATTTGCAGGGTTAGGCCTAACTAACACGGTTAAACTGTAGCTACCGTGTGTGTGTGTGTGTGTGTGTGTGTGTGTGTGTGTGTGTGTGTGTGTGTGTACTAATCACGTTGGCTTGCGTTCTTCAGCCACGTTGCATTTTTGTAATGTTAGATAACCCAGGCTGTGCTTGCCAAGAAAAGTAAACCCTTGTATTCAAATTTCTGTTCTTCTGTAAGCTCGCTGCAATCACATCATCCATATTTGGATAATTTCCACTTACTCGATTGAACCGGTTACTTACTACTGGTATTAGTGTGTCGAGAACTACAGTATACCTATCACACTGATAAATAAGTGTGTAACTCTTTAGACGGCTCTGTTACTCTGGAGTTATATTTGTTGAAATGCATCACGTAAGTATGTTAAAAATAATGAAATAAATAAAGTGGACGAGAGAATGAAGTGAGTGATTTCTAAACTGACCGGTAAAAACTGCATTGCAAAACAATACCCATTTTACTTGTATTACCAGTTTAATTTCCAAAAACTAGTTATGGTCATAAGACAAAAAAGGAGAGCGATTTGCTTTATACAGACTGAATGGAAATGTTCTGGACTCTTTCTTTCTGTCCCTTGAGCTCATTTATCTAAAACTTTAATTGGCTTATCAGATCATGGGATTTGTTTTGCTTTTGAATGACAGATAAATTCAAACAGTGGAAATCTACAAAGAGGCACTTTTTTATACTCACTTGGTACAAATGACTTTTTTTTTTTTTTTTTTTTTTTAATTTGTCACTGGAGAAAAAACAGAAAGAAGAGATGAGATGCTGTGTAAACAAAAAGTGGTAGAGATTTCCTGTTGGGTTCCAGGATAAATCAAACCCTCACTCTCATTCGCCTTGTAGGCTGTCCATCATTTCAATCACACCTGTTCTATCTGCCCAAACAGGAAATTCCTTATGACAGTGTGACTAAATATTTGGGTGAAATAAATGCTCGATGGACCGCATGATTGGTGCTAATAACCGGTTTAGATGAAGACTAAACCCGGGAAATGACCGTATCTGCGTCATTTCTGTCAGCACTGTATATGAAGTGAATCTGCAATCATGTCTCGTTTCGTTTTTTTCTCCCTCTTTTCATAATTAATGAAATTAGTTTTGCCCAGTGCCTGTGCTCTGCGTTACTGCTGTTGAGGACCCTTAACGGAGCAGCTGAGGAAAACGAGGGCTTTAAACTGACTTGCTCCCCCTCCCAAGCAAGATTAAAACTTCCTCGAGTTTGAGTGCTGCTTCTGGATCGGGGTAGGTTGAGCATGTTATGATGGTCCGTTTTTTCACAGCAACTGAGATCAGTGTCGGCTAAAGTACATTTGATGCTAGATTAGCATTCCTCTTCACTTTGCCCTGCCATACCATACATGGTTGTGTAGGAGTGTGTTTCATGGCCGGTTGAAGAATTCAGCTTGTGTGTGTGTGTGTGTGTGTGTGTGTGTGTGTGTCCTCTGAGCGAGGTTTTTTTTTTTCTTTTGGCAAAAAGCTTGTTGAAATTCTCCCTCATGTAAAAACAATATAAACTGTAGCATACTATCATGGCACGGTTATAGAGTGTTCGAAGGGTGTCATGATGAGCAGAGGGCCTGTACGGATTTGCTAGGTAAAGTGGACATGTAAGGTAGGCCTGCTGTCTCTCACTCCCAGCTCATAGCAGGGTTGAGGAGATCCTCCAGGTCATGAAGATAGCGAGGGTGGAAGGAGGAGAAGACAAGCGGAGAGAGATATCTAAACAGAGGTGCTGTGTGTCTGAACTGTTTAGATTTCAGAGCTCTGATTGATAGTGTTATGATTCTCTCTGATAGCAAAAAGCTTTTTTCACCCTGATGTTCGTGCAGTTCTTCTAGGCAGTGCGGCAGAGCTTTAGGAGAGACGTGTAAAATCTACACTCTTAATTCCAAATGAAAACAAAACGAGGCACAGTAGAACGTGGCGTTGAAGCACTGCAAAGCCCATGAGAATGAGGTGGAACAGGACTTGGAGCATGGAGGAGAATATTTTCATAGATTAAAAAAATAATAAAAACTCCCTGAATGTAGTGCTATGGAGTTTATAATAAGAGTCTATGGTGACACAAATTCATGTGACTTCCTGGGAATTCGGTGTTAGGAAAGAACAGCAATGGAACAGTCAGTGAGCTCTAGAGGCCCAACACTACTTCAAAAGTTTAAACAGTGGCAGTCTTCTATTTGATCTCATTCAGAAAATTACAAAAACAAAGTCAGGCCTCAGACTGTAATAGGAATACAATAATAAAGAAAGCAAGACAAGCGTCTCAATTTAATAAAAAGCATAATAAGCTTTTATGTATGGTGTGCACATTCCACTCATTTTTCTACATTTCATGGACAATGCAAAAGACACAGGGGAAGATCATCACTACCTGAGTCTAATGCATCACCTTTGTTTTGACTCTCATGCCCATATTAGGGTTATTTAATTATTCTGAGATTAATTTGCATTTGAATGTCAGCTGACACAGAGCTACATTCCCCTCCAAAACTACTGGTCCGTCAAGGCTAATGTATTTATTTTTGCTGTAAACTGAAGACATCTGAGTTTGAGATCAAAAGATGGAGATGAGAGTTTAGGATTTCAGCTTTCATTTTCTGGTATATATGTGTGTGTGTGTGTATGTGTATATATATATATATATATATATTATACAGTGCCTTGCGAAAGTATTCGGCCCCCTTGAACTGTTCGACCTTTTGCCACATTTCAGGCCTCAAACATAAAGATATAAAACTGTGTTTTTTATATCTTTTTTTATATATTTTTTATATCTCAAATTTTTTGTGAAGAATCAACAATAGGTGGGACACAATCATGAAGTGGAATGAAATTTATTAGATATTTCAAACTTTTTCAACAAATAAAAAACTGAAAAATTGGGCGAGCAAAATTATTCAGCCCCCTTAAGTTACTACTTTGTAGCGCCACCTTTTGCTGTGATTACAGCTGTAAGTCGCTTGGGGTATGTCTCTATCAGATTTGCACATCGAGAGACTGAAATTTTTGCCCATTCCTCCTTGCAAAACAGCTCGAGCTCAGTGAGGTTGGATGGAGAGCGTTTGTGAACAGCAGTTTTCAGTTCTTTCCACAGATTCTCGATTGGATTCAGGTCTGGACTTTGACTTGGCCATTCTAACACCTGGATATGTTTATTTGTGAACCATTCCATTGTAGATTTTGCTTTATGTTTTGGATCATTGTCTTGTTGGAAGACAAATCTCCGTCCCAGTCTCAGGTCTTTTGCAGACTCCATCAGGTTTTCTTCCAGAATGGTCCTGTATTTGGCTCCATCCATCTTCCCATCAATTTTAACCATCTTCCCTGTCCCTGCTGAAGAAAAGCAGGCCCAAACCATGATGCTGCCACCACCATGTTTGACAGTGGGGATGGTGTGTTCAGGGTGATGAGCTGTGTTGCTTTTACGCCAAACATAACGTTTTGCATTGTTGCCAAAAAGTTCGAGCACCTTCTTCCACATGTTTGGTGTGTCTCCCAGGTGGCCTGTTGCCTACTTTAAACGACACTTTTTATGGATATCTTTGAGAAATGGCTTTCTTTGCACTCTTCCATAAAGGCCAGATTTGTGCAGTATACGACTGATTGTTGACTTGATACGACTTGATTACACACAGGTGGATTCTATTTATCAACATTAGACATTTAGGTCAACATTGGCTCATTCAGAGATCCTCACTGAACTTCCGGAGAGAGTTTGCTGCACTGAAAGTAAAGGGGGCTGAATAATTTTGCACGCCCAATTTTTCAGTTTTTTATTTGTTGAAAAAGTTTGAAATATCCAATAAATGTCGTTCCACTTCATGATTGGGTCCCACCTGTTGTTGATTCTTCACAAAAAATTACAGTTTTATATCTTTATGTTTGAGGCCTGAAACGTGGCAAAAGGTCGAACAGTTCAAGGGGGCTGAATACTTTCGCAAGGCACTGTGTGTGTGTGTATATATATATATATATATATATATATATATATATATATGGATGGATGGATAGATATGGATATATATATATAGAACAACATAGCACAGGTGTTTCTTGTTACCCAGGAGTGTCCTGCAATTGTTATTAAAAAGGATAAACCAACATGAAGATCGTAGAGCTGTCTATGGGAGAAAAGCAAGCCATTTCAAAGCTAAGACAAGAGGGAAAACCAATCAGTGGCATTGCACATTGGGTATAACCAATACAACAATTTGGATTGTGCTGAAAAGAAAGAAACTGCTGGTATACTGAGCAACAGACACCGAATGGGTCGGCCAAGGAAAACAACATCTGATGACAGAAACATTGTGAGAGCTGTGAAGAAAAACTAGAAGTCCGTGACATCACCAGCAACGTCCACTGGGCAGTGGTGAAGGTATCAGAATCCACCGTGCGAAGAAGACTTTAAGTGCAGAAATATAGAGGCCATACCACAAGATGCAAACCACTCATCAGCAGTAACAATCAGAATGCCAGATTGGAATTCACAAATAAATACAGAGTTAATCCTCAAAAGTTCCAAAGTATGGAACCAAAAGTAACCTCTTCCAAGGTGTGGAGAAAGAAAGGACCTGCTCATTATCCAAAACATACAAGCTCATCTGTGAAAGATCTCTTTAAGACATGACGGTCCCTATACTTTTGCTCATTGAAAAATTGGGTGGTATGATACAAAAGCTTTTATGGTTTATGTTGTCTAGATGTAAATACCAGGAAATAAAAGCTGAAATCCTAAACTCTCATCTCGTATCTTTCGATCTCAAACCCAAATTTCTTTGGTGTAGAGCACAAACTTGTCATTCCAATAGATTCAGAGGGGACTGAATTTTGAAGTTACAGTTAAAAAGTTATTTTTAAAAAAATCTTTCATCTTGAACACAGTTAAAATTGCAAGCTAGCCTTCAAGGATTAGATAGAAAAAAACTCTACAGCTTATGGCCTAACCTATTAGTTAATGATCTGTAGAATTTTAATCAGTAAAGACAAAACATAAATCTGTGTGATTTCTGGATCGACGCTGTATATGTAGCAGACCGGGTGGACTTGCTGGTCACCAGCCACTGGGAAGAAATAGCAGGAACCAGCTGTACCCCTCGTCTTTCCATATGTTGACTTGTGTGGGGTTTTCTGGGGGTCACTAGGGCACTTTTTTTATTTATTTTTATGAACAGTCAGGTCAGATATCCTGGGAAACCCAGAGTCCGTACAGATCTGTTCCAGAATCTGTTTTAAAGTGATGCTCATGATAATTAAAATACCAGCACTGTCAGAACAAATGCTGATCTTGGATCAGTTCTCCAGCAATTATTTCTGAATGTATTATGGGAAACATGAAGACCACAGGGGAGCAGTCATCCTATTTGTAGGATGACTCTCAGTAGGAACTGATATGAGCACAATGTGGGAGGAAAAAAAGGGACAGCAAGAGAAAGATGTTAACCCCATGTTTCTTGTGTTTTCTGATTCTCAGAGAACTAAATTTAGCAACTCTTTAGTAGAATCTGTTGCATATTTTCAATCTTATACTGAACAGAGTGTTTACTCTCTTCCTCCACATGAGCTCTCTCATGGCCTGCAAAACTGAAACAGAGGAAACTGTTTCCAACCCTCTTCTTGAGTTCGTTAATATGTCGATTCCAAGGATTTGGTCATTATTAGGAAATCTAATCTTCCTCCTTCTCTTTCTCGATGTGTGTGTGAAAGAAATATTCTGGCTTTTCTGAGTCTTGAACTCTGCAATATCCTGACCAGCAGAACAGCTGGACCATGTAGCAAATATTTCAGTGTGCTATGTATGTTTTAATAATTAGGGCTAGTATGAAATCTAAGTATAAGTTCATATTTAAATGTATAGCCATGTATGTCTGTGTGTTTGTACAGACACGATTATATGGCCCAAAGTTTGTGGAAACTTGACCATCACACCTATCTGTGGTTCTTGCTAAAACTGTTGCCACAAAGTATATAAACAACTGTATAGGACGTCTTTGTATGCTGTATCATTATATTAAGATAGGTTTTTAAATACTAGAAGAGTCATAACATACAGTAAGCCTTTTCTTTTGGTTACTGAGGTTAAGGCTAGCCTTAGAAAGGTGTATGCTTAGAGTTAATGAATCTGGATTAATTATGTGTGTGTGTTTACATCATCCAGCTTCATATGGTATTTGTGGTCTATTTAAATGTCTAACACTTTACAGGAATATTATTGTAACACCAGTGCTACCAACACAAATAGTGCATGTACAGCCCTGTTTTCAGACAGAAGAACATTGTATATGTGTTCTGTTTGGCCGTGGTATGCTCGAATAAACAATCATGTAGTCATGCCTCTCATTTAATTATCGAGAGAGAGAGAGACATACTTGTTCTGATGTTTAGAGCTCTAGAGATTTATGAAGCTTTGCAGAGAACAGAAATATAGAAAGACAGAGAGATAATGTGTGCTTGCTCCGGGATGAAATTCTGTTAATAAGTACATAATCATCATATTGTGATTCATAAACTATAATCAAAGAAAGATCAAGAAGTTCTCAGTGGTTTCCGAAGTTCTCCTGCTGGGTTACTCTGACACTGTGGGGAGTGTTGTGGTTTTTCCGACTTTCCATTTGAAGTCCAAGCGCCTGTACTGAGAGCCTGTATCTGTCTGGATGCCAAACGGATTCATTGTGTTTGTTAAATGAACACTAAATTAATTTTACACGAGAAGATATGATAAATGCTAACTGCTGTGGTATATTATGGTAATTATCACTGTTATCTGCTAAGAGATTAAAGGAAAATGCGACTTATCCAACACAAACACTTTACAAGCAATGAGGGTGGAGATCCTTTCAGTTGTGAAACAGCAGAAGCTCCAGTGTTCCTGTGACATGATAAAACGCTGCAGTGGATAATAGAGGGAGAAAGAGTGCTTTAGCGGCGAGATGAAGTTAACACGATTCGACGGCTGCAGTGAAGCGAGCAAGTGTAAAGGAAAGAGAGGGAAGGAGAAATGAGTGGGCATCCATACTTGGCAACAGCATGTCTCTTAAGAGAAGAGAGCCTGGTTTCTGCACAGATACTGACATCACCTCTTACCACCACAGACGCATCAGAGACTCCTGTCATTTTCAAGCTGCAGTGTGAAGGTGTTTGGCTCTGTAATGTCATCTCGAGAGAGCAGAAAACATACTGAAGTCTTATTTTCCTCATGGGAGTCTGACTGAAGTTTTAAAGGGTTGTCTGGAACCCACACATCTGATCAGACCACAGCTAAAACATGATCTTTAAAGCCAAACTATATTACACATACTCAAGTATTTAATCGCGATATCAAAATTAAAAGTAGCTACTGAATGAATATTAGACCATTTACAGCAGACAGTTCAAAGGTGGACCTGCTTTTATTATAAAGGATGTTCCTACAGCTGCAGTGACATGAATGCCCAGACTTTAAAGCTCTGGGTTACTGATCAAAAGGTCAGGGGTTCAAGCCCCAACACCACCAAGCTGCCACTACTGGGGCCTTGAGTAAGGCCATTAACCCTTTCTGCTCAAGGGGCATCATAACATAACCTATAACCTAGCTGACCCTGACCATAACAAGCTTTTCACTGTACTGTAAAGTATATGTCAGAAATGAAGGCATTCTTATTCATTTGTTAATCATCTAATGAGGTTAGAGGACCTAATTCACGCAACATCTGTATTGCCTACTCAGAAACAATGGGTCATTCTTTTCATCCCAGCTGCACTAGCTTCAGGTATTCTTTGAAGAGAGTGGCGTCACATCCTCACTTTATTGTGTTTCCTTTTTCTTCATTGTCATTGTCCATAACAAGCTGGCATTTCAGCACCACCTACATCACAGGACACCTCGGGAAACAATAGCAATGATGTTCTATGAAAATCCATGGCGTAGTAATGATCTTCAGCCAAGTTCAAAGTCGAGAGACTAATTCCGATGCAGTAACGCTTTGCTTGTCAAACTCGTGACTGTGTGAATAATTTACCATCCTTGTGGTGTTGCTGCTGTGTGGTGGAGGGCACTGTACAGGCACTTGCGACGGTTCCTGGGCTTATGATTTATGGAAGTTCAGTGGAAACGGAGACAGACAACAGCCCCCCCCCCCCCCCCCCCCCACTGAGAGCCACTTCAAGCTGGCCAACATAAGACATGGCCTGACTCTGGTTCTCCACTAACTCAGTCTGAGGAGGAAGTCTGTGATGAAGGTTATGGAGTCCACTCCATAGTATACTCTCAGTGCTCACATACAGAGAGACTGCATTAGCTCACTTAGGTGTTAGCGGGAGGCTAATGCAAAGAGAATGTACAGGGGCTTGGGAGGACATACTTGGAGCCAGATGCATACAGACAAGCAGAAGGGCAGACTGTAGGTGTCTCAAGTTGTGTCTGTCATACCGACACAAACTCAGGGGTTCCTGTTATTAGCAACATGACTCGGTTGGATAGCGGATTAACCAGATGAGCATCCCAATTGATGTATCCATATTGCTAATACTGATCCATACAAATGGATACAGAGATGTAACCTATTACTTAATGAAAATGTACTACAGTGAGTTGGATGCTATCCTTTGAGTTCGGTGTGTCAGGAAAGTAGCAGGATGCAGTTAAGTACAGTGGGGGAAAAAAAAGTATTTGATCCCCTGCTGATTTTGTACGTTTGCCCACTAACAAAGAAATAATCAGTCTATAATTTTAATGGTAGCTTTTATTTGAACAGTGAGGGACAGAACAACAAAAAAATCCAGAAAAACACATGTCAAAAATGTTATAAATTGATTTGCATTTTAATGCGGGAAATAAGTATTTGACCCCTCTGCAAAACATGACTTGGTACTTGGTAATGACTTAGTAATTACTTTTCATTTTCAATGCCCTGGCAGAGGGAAGGAGGTTCTCACCCAAGATTTGACGGTATATGGCCCTGTCCATCGTCCCTTTGATGCGGTGAAGTTGTCCTGTCCCCTTAGCAGAAAAACACCCCAAAAGCATAATGTTTCCTCCTCCATGTTGACAGTGAGGATGGTGTTCTTGGGGTCATAGGCAGCATTCCTCCTCCTCCAAACACGGCGAGTTGAGTTGATGCCAAAGAGCTCCATTTTGGTCTCATCTGACCACAACACTTTCACCCAGTTGTCCTCTGAATCATTCAGATGTTTATTGGCAAATTTCAGACGGGCATGTATATGCTTTCTTGAGCAGGGGTGCTGCAGTATTTCAGTCCTTCACGGTATAGTGTGTTTCCAATTGTTTTCTTGGTGACTATGGTCCCAGCTGCCTTGAGATCATTGGCAAGATCCTCCCGTGTAGTTCTGGGCT
>JAFFST010052193.1:89039-115834 GCA_022414735.1 Noturus placidus
ATACACATTTTTTTTTTTTTTTTTTTTTTTTTTGTATTTGTTTGTTTGAGGAATACGAGGTTTTTTTTTTTTTTTTTAATGAAAGGGTTTTTATTGTTCACTGTGTACTTGGTTGATGATTATTCTCCAGTTTGACTGTTTTGACTCTTTCACTTAACAACTTTTATGTTGAATTAGCTCTGTGTCTCATAGTGAATAGTATTAAACACTAAGTGTTGAATTAAGTTAACACACCATGAGGAGGGGGAGACTTTTATTATCCTAAATTAGATGATGCACTCTCTGAGAAAAACAAACTCCTTGTCATCCTTAGAAGTACATCTTGTGTACCTTTTTACTCTAGCTATCTTTCACATGGAAAGGAGGATGTTGAGCAACATTAATCTCAAAGATAATTAAAGTTTCAGGAGTGGTCCTTAAGGTCCATTAAATCATTTTTAAAGGTATTCTACATGACTGAAGATACACAGTACCTTTTTATGCCCCCCCAATGACAAGCTTGTGCTTGGTTTCACTAAAATACAATGGTATTGTGAAACTTGTAATGCTTTGTTGTTGTTGTTATTATTATTGTTGTTGTTATTATTATTATTACTACTATTATTGGAAAGAAGCTCCTGATAAATCCACTTCCTTTGCCTCTTTGGTTGACTGTCTACTACTTGGCAAGTACTCCTATTATGTAGAAAATAACCTAAAAGTGCCGTTTTGGATCGTGTGGATAAATCTGTATGAGCACCATTAAGGTGAATGTCTGTTAGGTCTTATAACAAAAGGTATTGGATGTTTAAAATATTAATTGAAAGCCAAGCTGGAAAGAACACTTCTTTATACTGAAACCTTGTCCAGTCTTCTTCCCATCACCTCTGGCCCCTTCACTTCTGGCCCCTTCACTGGAGGGATTTCCTGCTGCTTGTCTGCTCAGTTTAGTTTTCCCATTATTTTGCAGGAGACCAAAAGCCACCAGTCTGTCTCCAGGGTTCCTGTCTGTATGTTTAAACCCGGGGATCAAAGCATACTGCAGAGCTGCAAGATATTCACCATGCTGTGTGGCATTTTTATAATAGTCCACAATTCAATTAGTCCGGGATTAACAGTTTGACCGTACTCTGTCTAGCTCCTGTAAACTTCAGCTGTTTTGAGATGCTCAGTCAGTATGGTTTTGGGTATACATGAGCCTCAGTTTCAGTGGGGTTGTATAGGGTGAGGATACTGTGGTGCTGGGTCTGTGCGTTACTTGTGGCACATTGTGAATACTGAAGTCTGGTTAAAATCCGACCAGGTGCTGCATGTTCTCATCCAACTCTCACAAGTGTGTATTCTGGTTGTAGCTACAACAGGAAGTGTTCGTTGTTTTAAAAAAATAGATTTTTTCATGCCAAAATAGATTCATAGCACATTTTTGTTCTTTCAGGTTCATTCATCAGGATTTTCACTACTGCAGTAGTTTCTCTTTTAACTATTTTGTCATTGTCACAATAATAATTTTTAAGCTTTAGTGGATTCAGTTAGGAAAAGGTCATAAAGACTAGAGTAGCTTTAACATTTGTGCCCGTGTTTGTCTGGTCACGCGGACTCACTGCGAGACTATCCTTGGCTTGGTCCAGGTCATGGTGACCTCTTGAATGAAGGAAATGACTTCTTTCCAGAGGGCTCAGTATTTGTGGAAATGATGCATGTAGAAATATAAAGCTTGGGTTGAGGTGCCTCAGATTTGAAAGGCACATACATTGCTGTTTGTGTGATCCTTTATATAGGCTGTCAACAAGAAGGTTTTTAATCTCTATATAAATTCCCACTTGGGACGTTCTCTCATCAATCTCTTTTGTAAAGCTAATGGTATTACGTAGGATGGACGCGAGAGCAGTCAGCACTAATTTATTTATTCTCCCCAAGACGAGAGTAAGAAAAACTTATAGAATTTGCATACTCAAGTTTATATAGTATTTTATTCTTTAAATGTCTTGGGCCATGATTCCTGTTTTATGTATTATTTTCACAAATGTGTATAAATCAACTCCTCTTTTTTTTGGGGGGGGGTTTGCTCCGTTAATTTCCCACGGAGCCCCTTTATAGCCTTTCCAATCACTGTTTCTCTGTCTCCACCAGTATCATTTGCTTCATCTGATTCATTTTGTAGTGCAATTAGACTTTTCTGCCTTCCACTGCATTGACGCAGGATTTCTTTTTTCATTCCCCATAGAGCGATTCTTGCATCCACAAAACACTTTCCACGCTCAGTTCGCTCACTCACACTTGGTAGCCGTGCACACACTTAATGTCTTCACTTAACTAACACGGTTTCTCATGATGTTTGTGTACAGTCAATCTTAAAATACAGAACAAATGCTGCAGAAAATGGAGTGTTTCTGAGACAATAGGAAGGGAAAAGTTTCAAGAGGGCGGGACTAAAGGTAGTTTGCAACTTGATTTAATACACTGTATATTTTTATCTTTTTCAGGTACTCTTACTGTTCCAACGAAAACACTCACAGTGAAAGCACACTTTCATGAGCCTTACTAGCCCATTGCATATTCACACTAGTTTGGCATAATAGATTATTTTTATTATTTATTTTTTTTTTAGTTCTGTAGTTACTGAGGCATTTTCATTTCCTAGGTACGAACACTTTTTGTCAGTGGTCTGCCTGTAGACATCAAGCCACGGGAGTTGTACCTGCTGTTCAGGCCGTTCAAGGTATGCAAAACAGAGCGCTCCAAAATAACGCGCTGTCCTTGTCTGGAATTTTTCATGACTGTATATTTTAATCTATCAGCTATGTAACTATACTTATGTATGTAATTAAGCTATTTATGGTCTAATTATATTCTGTAAAAAGCCTTGTTTATCCACAAATATAATTATTTCTGATAATTTTTTTTTTCAGGGATATGAAGGGTCACTTATAAAACTAACATCAAAGCAGGTAATATTTATGAATTACACTTGTTGTTTACCCATAATTTTCCATGCATGTCTTCTGCATGTTGTGGGAAATAGTTACTATGGTTAATGTGTGGTGGTTTTTTCCTGGTCATAAAACAACTTTGTGACCACTACAGGTTAAGCTACATGGTTAATCCATCCATCAATCTCTCTCTCTCTCTCTCTCTCTCTCTCTCTCACAGCCCGTTGGATTTGTTACCTTTGACAGCAGGTCCGGGGCCGAAGCAGCAAAAAATGCATTAAATGTAAGTAACCATTCAGCCGTCTGTAAGTAAATGTCTGTGGCAGTGAGTACTCTGAATTATTGATTACCTCCTCTCCTTGTGCGCCACATCTTGCGTCTGAAAACTTTGACTCAATGACTCTCATGCCTAAATAACTTTCACTCGCTCTCTGTCCCTAAAACTGGAAAGTTCCATGACGTCACTGGGTTGTTGGCTTAGTTTTTAAAAGCCCTCAGTACTGTCAAAATACAGCAGATGTCTGATGTATTTGTTAAACTTGAAAAAAGGTTACATCGCCTCAGAGTCTCTGATGCCTCATAACCTCATCGTTGCAGTGGTGCAGAGCAAACTGATCTACGTATATGGTACTTTAAAATGGTTCTGCTGCCAGAATATCAGTGACTGCTGATTTTAATGTTCTGCTTCTTGTCTATAAATTCTGAACAACGATGGTCATGGTCTGAACTTCAATGCTTTTGACTTCTCAGCTCTTCCATTCACAGACGGTTCATTAGAGTAATCCAAGATTATATTTACTAAGAAATGACCCTCAAACCTTTTTAAGTCTGCTACACTGTCCTGTCTTTTATTTGTTTGTTTGTTTGTTTGTTTTTATAAGGGGATACACTTTGACCCAGAGAACCCCCAGACACTGCGTCTGGAGTTTGCTAAGGCGAACACCAAGATGGCGAAGAGTAAGCTGATGGGCACGCCAAACCCCTCAAGCCTGCACCCCGCTCTTGGGGCTCACTTTATTGCACGTGATCCATGTGAGTGTTACTTGGGCTTTTAACACACAAACACGTGCATGTTTTTGTCATCATCCTGCCGGTGCTACCGTTACTAGTGTATTATGATCATGGTTCATACTGGTCTTTCTACACTGATCTAGGATCTGTATTAGTAACAGGCTAGTTAATAAATTGTAGTGCAGATCAATCTGATTTGACTTGATGTGAGTAAAATGATTATGAAAAGTAGAGATGGCAATAATTCAATACCAGATATCGGGCTGATCTCAACAAAACATGATGGCTCTAATCAGATACAACATATTGGATCCTACAACAGACAGCAAGTTGGATTAGGAAAATAAATTTATTTTTGTAACTGAATATACAGAGACTTAACTGGTTTTTTCTTTAGTTAGCATTGATTTTTATTATATTTGTACTTTATTATTGTTACAATTTAAGTGGGTTTTATTGAAAGATTTTGTAAAAATAAAATTAAGCTAAAATTTTTAAAGAAAACCGTATTCAGTACCTGTTGATATTCAAGGCTTCAGTGCTTACGGTATCGGTGTCAGAAAAGACATCCACACTGTCTCTGATCTTGTCATGATTAGGGAGTGTTTACTGTGCAGAAAACAAATGACAATTTGCACTCCAGACTCACTCAAGTTTTTAACAAGTGAAGATACTCTGTCTGTTATGTCAAAGTCCAATATCTTCGGGGCATATTTTAATGGAATGTGGTGGTTTCAACTCTTAGGACTCAATTTTTTTTTTTAGTAAATCTTTTTTGCTTTTTTTTTTTTTTTTTAATTCTGTTTTCATTACTGTCTTTGAAGCATGTTTTTATTATTGTGTTCCATATAAAATTTAATAAACATAAAATTCAAAGCATATATGGGGGAATATAGGGAGGCGTATCTTGCACACTTTAAACCGCATGTGATTGGTTGTTCTTAACATGTTTTGATATCTTATTTTTGCAGATGACCTGACTGGCGCAGCACTGATCCCAGCATCTCCAGAGGCATGGACACCGTATCCACTCTACACCACTGAGCTAACCCCTGGCCTGCCCCACGCAGCCTTCACCTACCCTGCAGCCGCTGCAGCCGCCGCTGCCCTGCACGCCCAGGTGAGGGAGCAACCGGTGTGTTCCTAATCCTTTACTTTCAAACACATGCTGCTCGTCTTGTTTTTAACTACAGAATGCAGGTCTTTTTACACCCTCTTTCTTACTAAACGTGTGCGTCAGTGTCTGAGGAATGAATAACTGAGCGAGTGAGCGGACCTGGTTTAGAGAGGGATTTTGGGCTCTTGAAGTTTATTCCATTTGAGTGAGGAATTGGTAGTTTCATAAAGTCATCCACTATGCAGATCAATGTAATTTTATCCTTGTCACTGTTTTCAGTGTCATCGGTCTGCAGTCCTGTGGAAATGAGTAACAAACCTGCTTTCCCAATTTATCTCTCAAAAACATCCACAGTGTCAGTGTTGCTAAGGAAACACAACAGAGAAAATCTGTTTTTAATTGTGTCTCAGCTCGGATTATATGTTGGTTGTTGAGTGAATCTGTGGCCAGTAGAGGTTGTTTAATCGTTAGCCAAAAAGGCATGTGTTTGGATTTTTACAAGCTACTAAAACAGTGCAGAGAGAGACTGTGATTACTTCTGTTTTTTATATAAATCATGGTCAGTATATGGGTCAGTATATGTACATGACAATTTAAGATTCAAGTAAAGTCAAGGAATATTTCCTGAACATTCTTGTAAACGACTTATTTTCAATTTTAAAGGGCATGTCAGTTATCGTGTGTATTATGTAACTATCAACTTTATTAAAATGTTATTAAAGCCAAAAACATGTTTCAGATTTGCGCTTAAGATTTTGTGGGCTTTCTTACATTTACTCACTTAGCAGACGCTTTTATCCAAAGCGACTTACAAATGAGAGATTCAAGCAGAGAACAATACAAGTAATGCTACTATACAAGATCTATTAATTGAGTACTAGAAGAAAAGTGTGCGGAGTAGAGGTGTAAGTGCCTTTTTTTATGTTATTTTTTTTAATTTATTTATTTTAAAATGAATTGGTTAGGTGTTGACTGAAGAGGTTGGTCTTTAGCTGTTTCTTGAAGATGGTGAGTGAATCTGCAGTCCAGATTGAGGTTGGAAGTTCATTCCACCACTGAGGAACACTTGGTGTGAAGGTTTTGGAAAGGGACCTTGTGCCGCACTGAGTAGGAACTACTAAATGTCGGTCACTAATCGATCGCAGATTGTGTGTGGAAACGTAAGCCTTCAGGAGAGAGTTGAGGTAGGAGGGTGCTGTTCCAGACAAGGTCTTGTTGGGCTCTTTTTAATATTTAATGCTGTTCACTTCCATGCAAAATTGAATGTGACTGGTCTAGCAGATTCATTCATTCTTGACGGATCAGGCTTATTGATTAAACAGGCAAATGGTGCTGTCTGTTCCCATGACAACAAGGCGACCTAAACGTAAGGTCACAACTGGAGTGTTTGACCAAGCTCTTGAAAGTGACACCTTGTCAGAAATTTCACTTAAAACCTGGCTGGGCCAACATTCTTGTATTTTAAAAACCAACAAATCTACCTTTTTCCATTTCAGTATATTTCTTTCTACTAAGGACAAATGATTGCTGTTAATGGAGGTTTAGTTATTTCACCAGTGTTTGGACACAGTGAGTGGTTTGTTGTGAGTGCTGCTGATGTCCTGTGCGTAAAGTGGATTGGTAGTTAGTCCTTTAATCTGCGGCCAAAATTATATGTGCAGGTGAAAGCTTGACATTAAACAGCCATAAACTCTGACTTATGAAAAGCACAGCTACAGTTGCAATAAAAATTACCCCCCCCCCCATTGCAAATCAGGTTTGTTGTCAACATGTACAGACTTTCAGCTGTTTGCAAAGTACAAATCAAACAAAAGTAATTGAAAGTTCAACACAACAGACGCTTCATTTGGTTTCCCCAAATTCAACTGAATATGCAACTTATAATGATTTCTCCAGTCTCAAAATTATTCTACCTTTTAAATAGAATCCCTCACAACAGTACAAATATGCAAAATAAGTGTTGTCTCAAGCACACCTGATGCAACTAATCAAGAGCTTCATTAGTTGCACCAGGTGTGTTTCAGCTGGAACACATGAAATACCTGAACTGGCTAGGGGTAGAAAACTTATGAAATATTTGGACGGGGCAGAAAAAGGAAGCTATCAACGGCAGATTTCTGAGAAGGAAGGTTGAGAAAAACCCTCGAGTAACTGCACAAGACCTGCATCAAGACTTGATGTAACAGGCACTGCGGTTTCAGTGAGCACAGTAAGCGTGTACTAAACCCAGAAGGTTTTCCTGCCAGAACTCAAAGATGTTCATAGCTACTGACCCAAAAGCACAAGAAATGTCGCTCAAAATCATATAAATAAGCCACAGAAGTTTTGCGATTTTGTTCTGTAGAGCGATTAAACAAACTTTTCAGCATGATGGATCACCAGTATGTCTTGAGGAATAAGAATGAATTAAGAACACTCTGTCCACGGTCAAGCATGGTGGTGGCTCGGTGATGTTCTGGGGCTACTTTATATCCTATGGCACTGGAAACTTGCAGTGTGTGGAAGGTGAGATGAAGTATCAGGAAATCCTAGGAGAAAAGTTCATGCCGTCTGTGAGGAAGCTGAAGCTTGGGTTTCATTGGACAATGATAGCAAGCATATCTCCCATTCCACCAAGGTTTGATTGCAGAAGAAGTCCTGAAAGATTCTACAGGGCCATCACAGTCACCGGTCTTGAACCCCATAGAAAATCTCTGGTGGGATTGGATGAAGGCGGTTTCAGCACACAAACCCAAGAATATTACTGAACTGGAGGACATTGCTCATGAGGAATGGCTAAGATTCCTCAGGAACACTGCCAGAAGCTATGCATCTCATTTGCAGAATGTCATAACAACAAAAGGGTGCTCTACTAAGTATTAAAGATGATTGCTATGAAGGGGAAGAATAATTTTTTAAAAATAATTTAATACATTTTTCAGTTGAATTTGGGGAAACAACTTAACGCATTTTGTTGTGTTGCACTAACTTCAGTTGCTTATGTTTGAGTTGTTCATTGCAAACAGCTGAAAGTCTGTAAATTGACAATAAACCTGATTTGCAATGGGGGTTGAATAATTTTGATTGCAACTGTATAATGACCCAAGTCCAAACTTTCATTGCAAGGTCAGATCATTTTCAGGATCAAGAGTGTTTTGGAAGTTCACTGAACACAATCTTGTTTGGAATCAGTTACTGATGCATTTTTAAGGATTTAAAGGTTAAATCTTTAAACCACTTGCGTGTAATAGTGTAACACACTCCATTTAAAAGTATTCAACCTTTAAATCCTTAAAAATGCATCAGTAATTGATTCCAAACAAGATTGTATTAATGGCGTCTTCGGTTTGCCAGACTTTGCAAGTTATTCTGATATGGTTGTTGTCTTTAATACTGCAACAGCTGAGTGACAGCATTGTTGTAGAATTCAGATGGTGCTCATTGTCATCTGGTTAAATTTGGTGTGTTTTTATCAAGCCGTGTGCTGGAAAATGTAGTATGCTTTATTGTGCATTCTCCTGCTCTTGGTGAGGATCAGTAACACGCTTGATACCAGACCACAAGACAGCTGGTGAATCTAGTGAAAGATTGTTGCAGATGGACTCCTAGGGATACACGATCGGTCACAATACATAGTTAATTAAAAAAATGCAGTTCAGTGATTTGTTTACTTAATGCATTCAAAATACATTTTTCCATTTTAAAATCCAATACAAAAATTTACCATTAAATCAGCTCAATGTCATTGTTAAAAAATAGTAAAACTAAATAAAGATGTCACAATACCCACAATATCTCAAGCATATTCTGACAATATTGACATCTTTATAAATTATATCATATTCTTCAGCCCTACACCACATTACTGGCACATTTCCATCCAAGTTGCAAATTTAAATCGGAATATTACATAAAACATTTGCGAATAAAGCATTTTCCATTCCATGTGTTCAAGAAAACAAAATGGTCACTTCCAGGGAAACTGGAAACTTTTTTTACTTTTCTGAGCCAATTATCCAATCACATGATTTGTTGAGTCACATGAATTTTTCACCGTCTTGTAGAATATAAAAATTGTCTGCCTCAATTGAGCACAAGTATTTTAATGTGCATTTTGGAGATTTCATTCGCATTTGGTGTTTCCATGCAGCAATTTTCTTTTATTTTATTTTTGCTTTTTAATGCGATATCCCATTTATAAATGTGGATGGAAACATAGTTTCTGTGTTGGTCATCCAGAGTTACTTTTGAGTAAAGCAAAATATAGTCCATGATTAGAGCTGACTCACTTGTGATAATTGACCAGAAACATCAGCATGGTGTAGAGAACTAACTAAATTTGGGATTGGACTATTGCTGTGTTTGACTGGCCTCGGTAGTGATGTCACTTTCAACCTCTGTGCATTCGAAGGTGGTGGTGAAAAATGTTACTTTGTTCACTGGCTAGTGTGTTCCCAAAAAGTCACTACATTTACATGAATAGCAGCAATCTAATTAATGATCTTATTCTGAGTAAGACAATATTCTGATTAAGGAGTTTACATGAGTCGCTTTTAGAATATTCCTTTCATGTTCCTGTTTTACATGTTATAGAACAGATCGATTAACGGTACACGTCATTGTTACCACGCCGTTCGACGTCCCTCCAGAATTTCACGTATTGTCATACAGTTCGTCTTTATCATACCGTATACAGATTTGGGAGTTTCATTTTTAATTGTACGGAAGCATAAAGTGCCGTTAATTATTTGTCATGCTATATGTGCAAATTGACAACTGCTTGAAGCCGTGGGCTGCGTCCTCAAATACATGTATCTTGACTACTATTTAGCTGTACGCGGTTTGGGTGCAGTGCAGCCGTGCTCTCTTGTTTGCCGTCAAATGGTTGAGCGCTGCCGTGTGTACGTGTCCTGTCACAAACTGTGGTGAAAACTCCCAAACGACGTTAATGGTGTGATTAGGGGGTGTATATGTCCTGTAATACACTTCGATAATGCGACTAAAACAGGAATATGCCAAGTCTTAATTCCATTTGTGTTTACTTCGAGTATAACTTTAATCGGATTAAGGTCATCATTAATCACTGTTTACATGCTAGTTTCTTAAGAGTATCGTCTTAATCAAGATAATATCGGAATATTGTTGTAAATGTACTGATGAGTGTGTGATTCTCCACCTTAAAACAGTTAACTGTTCAGTTAGTGTTTGAGTTAAGGAAAATGTCTGCATGCTGCTTTGTTCTAAAGAAAATCTGTGTATACAGAAACTCCATTTAAAAGCAATAAATTCTGTGATCAGCCATGTTGATTTGATATCAGTCTTAATGTTAAGAATAATTATTGTACATTAGCTTTCTTCAAGCCACAATTAAAGGAGTAATGTACAGAACATGACCATCTGCTTTATGTCCTTACAACAGGGTCGGGGTTTTATTTTTGCTCGTTTGGTTCTTTTTTTTTTTTTTTTTTCCAACTGAGATTTTCTGTGCTCTAATCTGCTGTTCTGCTTCACAGATGCGCTGGTACCCTTCGCCCTCTGACACTTCACAGCCCGGATGGAAATCCCGCCAATTCTGTTAAATGTGTAATAGTAAGTATCTTTAAATCTGCTGATCTTCGGCTTTAACGTGTAACCGTGTGAACGTGGATTTGTTTGTGTGTCTGTTGGTTCACGACACTGTTCTGTTTGTACAGGTGCTGCTCAGTACAGGTTCCTCCCTCCATCCCTCTGTCCCTCTCAGTAAGGTGTACTGAGCTCAACATCTAATTCAGTCAGGTATATTTAACAACAAAAAAAGTGTATAAATGACTTTACGATTCTCTAGAACACTCTTCTTCTTTGAAGGACCCTGAGCATTAAAAAAAAAACAGGATGTTGTCTACAGCTGAGGCCTCATGGGTTAATGGTACAGTCTCCACTTTTCAAAACCGTATGTGACGAACCAATCGCGTGCAAGTTGAAATTTTCTAGTTGCTCTCTGTTGGGTGTGTGTGTGTCGGGGAAAGGGGATAATAATTATGCATGTTGAAGTAGAGTATATGGCATGAAACATAGAATGCGAAGTTATTTTTTTTTCCTTGCTTTGTTGCGATTTGCTCAAGCCCTTTAGCTTTCTTGTTTCTGTGAAGATCTTGTATTTGACATGTATAATGTTACTCGCAAGGTGGAGGTCTACATCTAGTTACTATCAAGTCTCCTTTGTTTTTGTGTGATAAAAATGAATTCCACATGCACTGGGTTAGTTTTTTTTTTTCTTCTCTTTTCTCTGATTGTGACTGTAAAATTGTCCATGATGTACGAATCCTTCTGAGATGCTTCTCCTCGAGACCTCAAATCCATCGCCCCTGCTGTGGTATCTGTGCTTGTTTAGAGTATATTTGAACAACAAAAAAAGTACAAGTATTTTTGTACATTTGTGTAATAATGGATATTTATGCATTTTTGTGAGATTAAATAAGTATATCTGTAGATGATGTTAAATCTACCCTTCTGGTTTGATATTTTGTCTCTTGTTTAAAGTAGATAAGTGCAATTTATTTGTGTGTGTGTAAGAGAGCGAGAGAGATACTGACGTACCCAGAGTATAATGAATGAAATGTTAAAGTGGAAATTTTTTTTGTTTAGTTTTTTTTCCAGAATGTGAAACTGGATAATAAACAGCTTGATCTGAGATTGTTCTGGATTTCTTTCCGAAGTAGAAATTGACTCTGTATTCCTCATAAGGTTGAAAACAAAGCCAGAAATAGTGTTTTTTAAATCTTGATCAATCTCCATTTTAGGTCACTCTGTGCACACTCATATAATTTGAGACTTTTCTGACGTCTCCCTCAACTTCCTTTTTGGGCATTGTACTTGGACTAGCTCATTTTAAGCTTCACCTTCTCTCATAGTTGGAGTAAAGCTTATCCTCTCATAAACTCAAGCTGTTCATTTTCTTCATACGGATTCCATAAAGATTGAGTCAGGAAGGCACTTGACTGTCATGAAACATGTTCAAATCCAGGAAAGCTCAATTTGTAGGAATGCTCCAGGATTGATCGCTGGACAAAGTAAGCTGACGGGAGATATCTCAAAACAGCTGGGCTGAGCACACTGAAGCCCTAAAACATGTTTGACAGAGCAGTTCTAAATGTATGCATTATACAGTGCCTTCAATTAATATTGTCACCCTTGGTAAATATGAACAAAGAAGGCTGTGGAAAAGTTGTCTTTATTGTTTAACCTTACACTCTTGTTTTAAATAAAAATAAAAAATCACAAATACTCTGCTCTCATGGATCTCAAACAACTGGAAACATATTACAGCTTTATCAAAAAAAAACTTTAAATAGGTGTGCAACAATTATTGGCACCCTTATGAATTCATATGAGAAATATAAGTATATACACAATGTTATTTTACACTTTTTAGTACATATGGGTGACTAGGAACAGGAAATTGTTCATCCGTGACTTCCTCTTTCACAGGGGTGTAAATGAGGTAACACGCAGGCCAAAGTCATTCATAACAATGAATGGAATAATGAATATAGCTGTGATGTGCCCCAAAAGGTTGTTGAGCTTCACAAAATGGGAAGTGGTTATAAGAAAATAGCACAAGCATTGAAAATGCCCATTTTGACCACCAGGGCAATAATTAAGAAGTTCCAGTCAACTGGAAATGTTATGAATCAACCTGGAATTGGATGTGTCTCTATATCGTCGCAACGCACTGTAAAGAGGACGGTTTGAGTGGACAAAAAATCTTCAAGTATCACAGCTGGAGAATTGCAGAAGTTAGTTGCGTCTTGGGGTCAGAAAGTCTACAAGCTATCCCTTGCCATGTATTCTCCAACCTCATCAGGCATAATAGAAGACTCAGAGAGGTTATTTTGGCAAAGGGCCGTAGCACGAAGTATTGACTAAAAGGGTGCCAATAGTTGTTGCACACCTATATTTAATAAAGATGTATTTTTTTGATAAACCTCTCTAGTGTTTGATATCCATGAGAGCAGAGCATTTTTTGTGAATTTCTTTGAACAAAAGATCAAAAGCTTAAACATCCATCCATCCATCCATCTACAACCGCTTACTCCTTTCCAGGGTCACGGGGGAACCTGGAGCCTATCCCAGGGAGCATCGGGCACAAGGCGGGGTACACCCTGGACAGGGTGCCAGTCCATAGCAGGGCACAATCACATACACACTCATAAAAACAAATTTTTCACAGCCTTCTTTGCTCATATTTAACAAGGGTGCCAATATTAGTGGAGGGCACCGTGTATCCAATGTCATAAGTCTCTGACTGTGTAAGCGGAATGCACATGACACACGTGTCTTGGAAATATGAACGTGCTTTCATATTGTTGGCGGGTCAGAAATATGCTCCCTGTTCTTTGCTTCCCTTCAAGAAATTCCAAATGTTGAGTACAGATCCCTGACTCTACCATTCTGAGAGAGAGTGACATTGTGACTAGTTATAATTAATGTTTTCATGGATTAATAGATACTCCTCATTCACTACTGAAGGTGTGAGTGTTATGACTCACTTTACTGACTTGATTCAGTCTGTTTAAAGGAGCCATTTCTAATGTTTAATCATAATTTTGCTTTTAATTTCATTTTATAGAAACAAATGCTGAAAATTAGCAAAATAATTTGTTAATAGAACAATATTATTTTAAGCTTATTTGAGTTTAAGTTATTTGAGGTTTGGAATGAAAACGTCTAGAAATAAGTTTAATTACTTTATATTTGGTCTTATAATTTGGAAATTTGACTATTATACAGAAAATATAAGATTTCATATAATATTAGTTATACACAATAACAACAATGTAAAAATAAAGTATTTAAACAGTTAAAATAATAATAATATATAATATTTTAATAATTTAATAAAATTATAATAATTATTATTATTATTATTTCCTCACACCTCCGTGGTTGGGGGTTTTAATCCTGCCTCTGCCCTGTGTACACAGAGTTTGCATGTTCACCCTGTGTTTCTGAGGTTTCCTCTGTGTACTCCAGTATCCTCCCCCAGTCCAGAGATATGCTCTGTAGGCTAATTGGCATTTCCAAATTGCGATTGTGCCCTGTGATGGGTTGGCACCATGTCCAGGGTGTCCCACGCCTCGTGCCCCGAGTTCTGTGGGATAGGCTCCAGGCTCCCCACAACTCTGTGTGGGATAAGCGGTATGGAAAATGGATGGATAATAATAGTAATAATCATAATAATAATTAATTATTATAATAATAATAATTATTATTATTATTATGGGTGGCTGTGGCTCAGGTCATTGAGCGGGTTGTCCACTAATCGTAGGGTTGGCGGTTCGATTCCCGGCCCAAATGACTCCACATGCTGAAGTGTCCTTGGACAAGACACTGAACCCCAAGTTGCTCCTGATGGCAAGTTAGCGGCTTGCATGGCAGCTCTGCTACCATCGGTGTCTGAGTGTGTGAATGGGTGAATGAGACACAGTGTTTAGCTATATAAGTGTGCCATTCAATAATAATAATAATAATAATAATAATAATAATAATAATAATAATAATAATAAATCATTCAATATAACTGTCTAGTTCCCTGCTTTGTTGGCATAATGTTTACAAAATGACTGCCAATGATGGCTTTGGGCTTTCATTCACAAATTGTAAACACAATAATAATTCATATTAATTCACTCATGAGGAGTGAACCTTCCAGAAATCTAGAGCTACCCACCAAGATTACAGTACCCACCAATGAAAAAATTATAGTGGTGACATGTTTTCAGCACAGTGAACCCAGAAAACACACAGTGAAACTGTGCATTATTGAGTACTCGTTTCACTGTGCTGAAAAATGATTAGAAAACTTCCAAAGGAACGATTCAGAGAAATTACAAATATTGGAGAGCTTTATATGATATTGCAGATATTGCACTGTGATGATAAGTATTTTGTTTGTCAGAGTCACCCAATGATCAAAGTATTTGCCTACTAACTTATGGTATTATGGGACTAAAATATACCTTTAAATATAACATTTATATACAATATATGCATTTTGGTAATCCCAATGACAACACCAATTTACTGCACTTATTAACCACAGGGCAACCGCCAAGACACCCAGCCAGGGTACAGACTCCCAGCTAGAATAAAACTCCCAGCCAGGATAAAGACTCCCAGTCAGGGTGCAGACTCCCAGCCAGGGTACAGTCTCCCAGTCAGGGTGCAGACTCCCAGCAAGTGTGCAGACTCCCAGACAGGTTAATGACTCCCAGCCAGAATAAGACTCCCAGCCAGGAAAAAGACTCCCAGCCAGAATAAGTCTCCCAGCCAGGGTGCAGACTCCCAGCCAGGATAAAGTCTCCTCGCCAGGGTACAGTCTCCCAGGCAGAATATGACTCCCAGCCAGGATAAAGACTCCCAGCCAGGGAACAGTCTCCCAGCCAGGATAAAGACTCCCAGCCAGGGTACAGACTCCCAGCCAGTGTGCGGTCTCCCAGCCAAAATTAGACTCCCAGCCAGAATAAGACTCCCAGCCAGGATAAAGTCTCCCAGCCAGGGTACAGTCTCCCAGCCAAAATTAGACTCCCAGCAAAGATAAAGATTCCCAGCCAGTGTGCAGTCTCCCAGCCAAGATAAAGACTCCCAGCCAGGGTACAGACTCCCAGCCAGTGTGTAGTCTCCCATAAAAAATCAGTCTCCCAGCCAGAATAAATACTCCCAGCCAGGGTACAGTCTACCAGCCAATATAAAGACTCCCAGCCAGGGTATAGACTCCCAGCCAAAATTAGACTCCAAGCCAGAATAAGACCTCCAGCCAAAATTAGACTCCCAGCCAGAATAAGACCCCCAGCCAGGGTGCAGACTCCCAGACAGGGTGCAGGCTCCCAGACAGGGTATAGCTTCCCAGCCAAAACAAGACTCCCAGCCAGTGTGCAGACTCCCAGACAGGATAATGACTCCCAGTCAGAATAAGACTCCCAGTCAGTGTGCAGACTCCCAGCCAGGAACAAGACTCCCAGAAAGGGTGCAGACTCCCAGCCAGGGTGCAGGCTCCCAGCCAGGATAAAGACTCCCAGCCAGGGTACAGACTCCCAGACAGGGTGCAGACTCCCAGCCAGGGTACAGTCTCCTAGCCAGAATAAGACTCCCAGCCAGGGAACAGTCTCCTAGCCAGGAACAAGACTCCCAGAAAGGGTGCAGACTCCCAGCCACGGTGCAGACTCCCAGACAGGTTGCAGACTCCCAGACAGGGTGCAGACTCCCAGCCAGGGTACAGTTTCCTAGCCAGAATAAGACTCCCAGCCAGGGAACAGTCTCCCAGCCAGAATAAGACTCCCAGCCATGGTGCAGACTCCCAGCCTGGATAAAGACTCCCAGCCAGGGTACAGTCTCCCAGAAAGGATACATTCATAAAGTACATCTACCAGACACATCTACAGGAAAGCTCACAAAATCACCTCAGACCTCAGTTACTCAGCACACTATTCTCCAGATTACCATCTGGCAAACACTTTCAGATTTCCCAACCATGGACAAGACCAGTAAATATTTATTTATTTTATTTATTTTTATTTATTTATTTTTAAACCTGTCAGCTGTTCTGCTCCTGAACACCCCACAGATAGCTCATCTACACTCCCAGTGACATTAAATCACTTCACACCTTTTTCTGTTGCCACTTTGTCACTTTAATTTCTCACTTTTCTCTTGGACACTACACTTGGATATTTTACACCTGGAGACTTTTCACTTGAACATTACCCTGTGTGTTGTGTGTGTGTGTGTGTGTGTGTGTGTGTGTGTGTGTGTGTGTGTGTGTGTGTGTGTGTGTATGAAGCAGCTGGTTGATTGAGGATGTAGGAGGTTTCCTCACTGTCTGGTCAGATTAATTTAATAATCACAACTGCTCTCATTAACACTCCCCAACACACATACACAATATGCCCAAAAAAATAACAAATATCTTTTTTAGAGTCAAACCCTAAAATTTGAGCTAAATGTCTAAAAATTCAAGAAGGAGGCAACGATGCTGTGGGAATAATAATTATCTACACATTTTGACTCGAATCTGACCAAATGTTTAGCACGTTGGCCTCACACCTCCAGGGTCCAGGGTTCGAGTCCAGGTTCCCCGTGACCCTGAAAAGGAGTAAGTGGTAGAAGATGGATGGATGGATGGATTATAATGATCATTTTCAGACAACTATTCTGTAACTCTATAGAATAACACATCTAATTTGATAATGTTCTAAATATTCCAAATGTGTTCACTTCTGACAAGGATGAAGTTGATCAGTTTCAACAATTTCTTATCCACCAATTTCAACAAATTTAATGAAGTACATTAAATGACAAATTGAATTAAAATACAATCCAACATAAACAGACAGAGTAGCTCTCTGTATTCTCATATGCCAAGTCACAATAAAATTCAATAAAATTAAATTGAATTTTATTTGTATATCCAGGATATGGATTTTAAGTGGGTGGATTTATCCCTATTGTGCAAGTCGGTGGTGAGGAAAAATTCCCCAAGATGGTACGAGGAAGAGGATCCAGACTCAGAAGGGAACCCGTCCTCATCTGGTTAACAACGGATAGTGTGAAAGTAAAAGAAAGTTCATTATGGTTTTATACGAAGTCTGTTTGTTGATCTAATCCACTGTTCACTAAAGGAGACCTGAGTGCAAAACTGCATGTGGTAATTGCAGTCCTAATGCCATAGCAGCAACCATAGTCCTAACACCAAGAATGTCCATGTGGAATTGAGGTCCAAAACTATTTCATGGTACTTCAAGCGGAACCAAACTAATCAATCTCTAGGATGTAGCCTCCAGTTGATGAGAGCTCCATCCAGAGGTAAGGCATCCGGATGGATCAGGGAGGTCTGGAGTGCAGAAAGGGTCAGGATCACTGGCATCTCCATAATATCATGTGTGGCCTGACAGAAGGATATAAAAATGCTACAGTATTATTTCTTAGCGTATATATTTTCAAATGAGTACTGCAGAAAGACAATCTAATCTGAATCTCAACATCAGATCACAGTCTAATTCTTCAAATACAGATCAATTTCAAGTAGAGATGTGTGCAGGACATTTTATTTTTTGGTTGTACTCGTCCACAGTAGTTTCTAATACTAGCTCCTTGTGTACAATTTCTATAAAATAAATCATTTATTCCACAGTGAACCTAAACAAGATAAAGTACGGAACCCATGCTTTAATTTCAAGATCACGTTAGCATCTTGTTTACAAAGTCTCTCATCTGTCTTGCTCTACTAGCCAGTAAATATCGCCATCTAGCGGCGATGTATTGTAAGTTTCCGTATTGTCATTCTGTGTAACTAGTGTGATTATACAAACTTCATTCGAGCTTAAACTGGTTATTTCCTAGTCATAACACGATGGTATTATAAAGAAAATGTAATGAAATAAAAAGTGAGTGTGGGTTACTGTGACTTCCGCTGAGAACCTGAACCGTCAGGTTCAATTCTGCTTTATGCAAATTCGAAGCGGCAGCTGCGGGAGCCGACCAATCAGAACACGGGTGCCAATATGTTGTTGTCCTACTGAAAATAATAGTCCGCGTACATAGTTCCGCCTGCCATACATTCTTCCCAATATAATGTTACGATATTATACACACAACAAAAACGCCAATCTGCACAACTGTAAAAACAAAAATAAGATTATTGTCGAGAATGTTTCCCCTATTGCTCTTGGTGAGATAAAAGCACGCAGCGTGCAGGAGAGCGTTGAAAAGATCCTAATACAAACAGCTGCTGTCTTTTTAATTCGACCATTCATGTAACGCAAAGAAATCCAATATGCTGTATATTCTAGACTTTCATGATGGAAAGATTATGGTCTCCAGTGTATGGTGTGCACTTCCCCTGAGTCACTTCACAGTGAAAATAATAATCGCTTCTCTTTGTTCAGTCTGTCCTCAGTGGAGCGCTGGCGCCATCTAGGAGCCAACAGCGGAACTGCAACTCAGTCTGGCAAGATTGGATTCAGAAAAGTTGATTGTTTACATAAAAGAGGTCAAAATATCCCTAAAGCGCATCAGACGTTTATATTGCTCAGTTTGTTTCTATCTCTAGATTTTGTTTCTATACCTTTATTCATAACACACATAGGCCTGATTCACCTCAAGAATAAAGATGATTATCTAATTCACATCCCTTCCTGAAGTTGTGTGTGTCCTGTGTGTGTGTGTGTGTGTTAGAGCGGTGGTTTTCAAAGTGGGGCCGCGGCCTCCTGGGAGGCCGCCAGGGGGCGCCAAAGGGGCCTCAACAATTTGATGTGAAAAATAAATTCTCGCTCTCAAACACACACACACACACACACACACACACACACACACACACACACACACACACACACACAATCGATTCCTAATGTAATGTAAATATGTAAAATATAATTATTAATAAAAAAAGGGGGATATATTCAGAACTCTGTATTTTTAATGTGTTTTAAAGACATCTTGCAAAAGGGGGGCCTCGGTCAAATGTTAATGCCATTGGGGGGGGCCTCGCCCTGGAAAAGTTTGGGAACCACAGTGTTAGAGCATGGTAAAGCATTAAAATATACAGGACAGGAGGGCTACTCTGGGACTAGGGCTTTTTACCAGTTTGGTGAACTGTGTAAGAGTACCCTGCTAAAGAAAAGACAAAAACAAACAAACACAATACAATAGTAACCATCACAAAACTTCTAATGATTTCCACTACAAATACCATTACAAATCATCAGCTAACCATTACAACCATTAATTTGTTGCTTTGGTTAAAATCTTCGTCTAAATGAATAAATGTAAATATAATGGTATCCATTATAGGTATCCACAGGTATATTACAGTTTCCATTAAAAACCAATACATTATTTCCCAAATATCCAAACAAATTAATGGTCTATTTTAAAACACCATGAACCTGACCACGAATGTTGTGATCATTGCCATTAAATTTTCCATTAAAACCAATACAATTTCCATTACAACCATTAAACCCATTACATATTCTATGAAGGTTTCTATTATTGTTGTTGTTGTTTTTGTTTTCCCAGCAGGGTAGTCCTGTCGTGTGTTTGTTTGTTTATTTGTTTGTTTTTGCACTATGTAGTAGATTTTGAACCTCAGTCTGTCTGTGAACTGAGTTTAAACACACTCTGTGGAGATGAAAGGTCTTTACATTTCATTGAGCAGCTGGCTTTATTTGTTATTAAAGAGACAGTGAGGGGCGGGGGGACGCGATGATTGTCACGTGATTTTTGTTTTGCGCGTGTGTGTGATGGTGATAGAGAGAGAGAGAGAGAGAGAGAGAGAGAGAGAGCGAGAGCGAGCACAAGCACAAGCACAAGCGCCCCTGCAGAAAGCGGTTGCAGTGATGTCCACCAGCTCAGCCTTTAACGATGAGAAAGGAGGCTCTTCCACCGCCGCAGAGCCCGAATACGGCCACGACCCGGCCAGCGGAGGGATCTTCTCCTCCGACTACAAGAGGTGAGGGAGTCGTTTTCATCCTCTGCTCTTTTTTTTTAATTATTTATTTTCATGTCATTTGAATGATCCTGGAGGGGGTTCTGGAGGAGGACGAGGTGCGAGATGATGGCGACTTCCTGTTGCCAGATTGACAAGCTAATACCGTGTTTACTGTGTCCACAAAGCTGGAAAAATACCCGGATTTAACAATATGACCTTTGCTTAAACCGTTAAAAGCGGTTTGTTGGGAGTTGTGTGTCCGGAATGGGTTTGTTGTCATGGATACAATGAGGCCTTATCGCTCGTGGGATTAGAATCTCCGTGATTTCTCCCTAATGCGAGTTAAATACCTCCCTGTGTATGTGTGCGTGTGTGTGTGTGTGTGTGTGTGTGTGTGTGTGTGTGTGTGTAGTGTTTCAGAACTGCAGGGTGGACAGCTCTCAGAGTTGAGCCCGGGCCGCGTCCCAAACACACACACACACACACACACACACACACACACACACACACACCAAATCGCCATTTCATTTAGTCCCTGCACCATGAAAGAGTGCTACTCCAGTGAAGGATGCTGCTTTGACATTAAAATGTAGCACTAGAGTAAACCACTGATCCTCCCTGCGGTCCTGCTGAGCTACCCGATGTCCTGGTCCTTTCAAAGATTCAAAACCGCTCTGTATACACACAGCACGCACAGGCATATTATTCCAGGCTGCGATGCCCAGTCCAGTCCTACAGGATTGGAGTCCAGTACAGTTTGCAGGTGTTTCTGCTCAGAAGAACCTCAGCAGATGTTTAGTGTGTGTTTTCAGACTGCGCTGGAGTCCTGTCCTGCAGGACTGAAGCTGAGCATCCATAATTAATTGTTTCTGGCAAGATGTTCAGGGACACATCCTTATTACTTGGTCTTCAGTGTCTTCATTTAACACACTCATGTACACACATACACACACACACACACACACCCACACACACACACACACACACACACACACACTAGTGATAGTCATGTACTTTCTTGTACTGCACAGTTGGTGTTGAAACATTAATCCAGCAAAGGAAAACTATGGTGTTTGGGTCAACATCTCCTTTCATCAAGGTAATTAAAATGTAATAATAATAATATTAATAATAATATTATTATTATTATTATTATTATTATTATTATTATTAAGTTAATAGGTTTATTTACATAGTGCCTCTGGGGCACAGTGGCTTTAGTGGTTCACACGTTTGCCTCGCACCTCTAGGGTTGGGGGTCTGAATCCCGCCTCCTCACTGTGTGTGTGGAGTTTGCATGTTCTCCCTATGTTTTGGGGGTTTCCTCTGGGTACTCTGGTTTCCTCCCCAGGTCCAAAGACATGCGTTGTAGGCTGATTGGCATTTCTAAATTGTCCCTACCATGTGAATGTGTGGGATTGTGCCCTGCGATGGGTTGGCACCCATCCTGTGCCCCGAGTTCCCTGGGACAGGCTCCAGACTTCCCCGCGACCCTGTGTGGGCTAAGCGGTACGGAAAAACGGACGGATGGATGAATGGATGAACATATACACACCTTTCTTATACACACGACCACTGCACAGCCAAAAATCACACAAAATACACAAATATCGTTTGTATTTGTGGACAAAATATAAATCAACTGAAGTGAGAAGAATTGTGAAAGTGTTGCGAAAAGAGAAAGGTTTTTGATCTGAAGAGATTGAGGTAAAGAACTAAAACATCTGCCCCCTACAGCGACCAGTCAGAATTTTTGGGACGGCTAGGAGTCCATGATTTTCTTTTCTCTGAAAGTTCAGCTCTGATAGGGATAAGATTTCTTTGATAGGAATTAAACACTATTAGATGAGCACAGTAGCACAGTCGTGTAGAAATATCAGCAGTGTTGTGTGAATTCCATGTATATGGGACGATTAGAAACAATAAAATCCCACGTGGACAGTTATTATTTTGGTTTGTACCTGCCTGTTACATTTTCCAAAGAAATTTAATCGGTTTTATTTCCCAAAATATCTAAACAAAATAAGGGTCTAATGTAAAGCACCATGAGCCTGACCATACCAGACCAGACACGGATGCTTTAAATCCATGATGCAAAAGCTCTTCATATCCGACCACTCGATCGCACACACATTAAAGTAAAAACCCTACGCTCACACGACAGAATCCCAGTCCTACTACACACTTCTAGTCTCAAGCAGATGCTAAGCGAACCTTTCTGGAAAGCTTTATTTAAAAATGTTACCATTTGTATTTGTATCTATTTATAACATATAAACTGTTCTTTCCATATGATATATTCATATTACTTTACATATGGCTTTACGTGAATTACTGGTAAGTCACGGTGCATTGGATAAAGCCAGGCATAGTTGTTAAAAATATAAGAAATGTCAAGTGATATCATTAATTTTCAGAAATGTGTCAAACATTCTGATGTGGTTCACAATGCTGGCGGGTTACTGTAGTATTATCGTCTCTTTTCCTGCAAATGCCAGGGTCATGTCCAATTATCTGTTTTAACTGCTTTTGCATTTGAACTTAGACTTAATTAAGCGGCCTTTCTGTGAAATATGACCGTTCAAGATTATCGTCATTAATTAGTATGTTGGATCTATTTTCTGCTCTGTTAAGACAGGATGTCTGTATCAGGTTAAAGGTTGGTACATATTTACTGTATATATTGAAATATAATAGTACTGAAGGATTCACAGAACTTCCATGGTATAACTAATTAATATGCATGCACCATCTACTTTGTTAGGAACACCTGCACAGTCAACTAATCTAATATAATCAGCCATTCACGTGGCAGCAGCACAATACATCAAATCATGCAGATACAGGTTAAGAGCTTCAGGTGATGTTCACATCAAACATCAGAATGAAGGAATAGTGTTATTTGTGTGACGTTGATCATGGCATGGTTGTTGGTACCAGAAGGGCTGTTTTGATTGTTTGAGTATTTCAGTCTCTTGGGACTTTCACAGAAGAGTTTACACAGTATGGTGCGAAACACAAACAAACAAAAAAAACAGGTCAGCCTTGTTGATAAGAGAGGTCAGAGGACAATGGCCAGATTGGTTCAAGCTGCCAGGTAGGATTTAGTTACTCAGATAATCACTCTTTACAGCTGTGGTGAGCAGAAAAGCGTCTCAGCATGCACATAACATCGAACCTTCAAAACAGTTTGGGTGAGTCTGTCCCCATGAGAGCCTCAGGTTCTTGTTCATGGCTGATGGAAATGGAACCTGATGTGGTCTTCTGATGTTGTAGCTCATCCACCTCAAAGTTTGATGTGTTGCGCATTCTGAGATGCTTTTCTGCTCACCGCGGTTCTAAAGAGTGATTATTTGAGTTACTATAACGACTTCCTGTCAGCTCAGACCAGTCTGGTCATTCTCCTCTGATCTCCCTCATCAACGAGGTGTTTCAGCCGGCAGACCCTCGGCTTACAGGATGTTTTTTTTTTTTGTTCTTTACACCATTCCGCATTAACTCTAGAGACTGTTGTGTGTGAAATTCGCAGGAGAGCAGCAGTTTCTGAAATACTCAGGCCAGCCCATTTGATATCAACATCAATGCCACGGCTAAAATCACGGAGATCAGACTTTTTCTTCATTCTGATGTTTGATGTGAACATTAATTGAAGCTCTTGACCTGTATCTGCAGGATTTTATGCGCTGTGCTTCTGCAACATGATTGGCTGATTAGATAACTGCGTGAATGTAAAGGAGTTTCTAATAAAGTGGATAGTGAGTGTACATCATATAGGTATTTTATGGGGAGCATTTGATGATATCAAAATGTGTGTTGGTAAACTGGACTCAGTGACACAAAACGAAAGATGTATTATTTCAGATTAATCAGGTGATTTTGTTTGCATTTAAAACAGCAGTGCTAGTTCCCCTCTTCACCAGGAGAGAGCACTAAATATCAAGTTAATGGTGCATATAGTGCTGTTTTAGATGAACAGAGATCTGCCTTGAAGTGTTGGGCTCAATATACATGGCAGAATCCCCCAGTATACAGTTGCACCTCAAAAAATTAGAATATCATGGAAAAGTTATTTTTTTCCGTAATTTAATTTAAAAAGTGGAACTTTTCATATATTCTAGATTCATTACACGTAACGTGAAATATTTCAAGCCATTTCTATGGGGTTCAGGTCAGGCGAATCACAGTAACACCACGGTAAACAAACCAGTTACTAGAAGTTTTGGCACTGCTGGAAAAGGAAATCAGCATCTCCATAAAGCTCGTCAGCAGATGGAAGCATGAAGTGATCTAAAATCTCCTGTTAGACGCTGCATCGACTCTCGACTTGAGAAAACACAGTGGACCAACACCAGCAGATGACATGGCACCTCAAATCATCACTGACTGTGGAAACTTCACACTGGACTTCAAGCAGCTTGGATTCTGTGTCTCTCCACTCTTCCTCCAGACTCTGGGACCTTGATTTCTAAATGAAATGCAACATTTACTTCCATCTTCCCCATGATTGTGGTTGTGTACTGAACCATACTGAGAGATTAAAGGCTCAGGAAATCTTTGCAGGTGTTTTGAGTTAATTATCTGATTGGAGTCTTCTGAGGTCGACATTTCTGTATTATAAATTCTTTATTCTAATAGTTTGAGATACTGGATTTTTGATTTCCATGAGCTGTGAGCCGTAATCATAAAGATTCAACAAACAAAGGCTTGAAATATTTCACTTCATGTGGAATGAATCTAGAATCTATGAAAGTTACACTTTTTGAATTAAAATGTACCTTTTCACGGTATTCTTATTTTTTTAATGTCTCACAATTCTGGTGGGTTGTACATAATTGATCCCTCATGCTTGGGCTTCAGAGACCTGGGGGTTTTGAGGGTAGAGCAGAGTATTTTTTCACATTTATTGCACTGTTCTGGAATAAGATTGATTATCTTGTTATTGGGATATTTTCACCTCTTATAGCTTAGGGGTCACAGTCCCCACAATCTCAAGTGCTCCGATCCTCAGTGAGAGAATCATTTTAATGTGGCGCATTCTCTAGTTCCTCTTTCAATCCCTGATATTTTTCATGCTTTTCCCATGGAAGTTACTGTCACTTGGGATTGCCACATTATTGCCTCTGCTTTTAATGCCTCCTCTACTGAGTGGTTGAGATATTATGTTTCTAGTTTGTCTGTCTGTCCGTCTATCTGTTTGTCCATCCATCCATCCATCCGTCTGTCTGTCCAAGATTCTCGTTAGTGCAATATCTCAACAACAACTGGTTTGTAGGATTTATACGGAATTATGATTGTAACCAGCAGATTAACTGGTTAGATTTTGTTATTGATTCAAACAAAATCAAGGTCACATATCTAAATTTTCTTCAATAGCTTCCTTTTACTCCTATATTTTAAGGGTATTTCTGGTGGTGGAGGCATCCCCATCAACGCCATTGGCCACAGAGCTTGCATAGTTAGCTGGACTCCATTAACACACGGGGTTGGAGTTGGTTTTCCGGCACAGGAAGTGTGTGAGCCCCTGTATGTGGGAACAGCACACATCAACCAACTAAAACTGAGGACTGAAACTATCTAGAAACGATCTGAGACAAATCAATGGCACTTTCTGCCTTGCATGAAAGTCCTTCTAGGTTGAGGACTGCGATCCAGCAGGTGGATCATCTGGATCCAGAAAACTGACTGGTTCCTAGAGTACTGGCCTACCAGCAGGGAATCCCAGACAGCAGGAAGTTCCTGTCTACATTGTAGGTGTATGTAAACTTGTCACAACCTTTCTGAACAAGGCATAGGATCTTACCCTTGTACTGGAATCATTTCAGACCACTGCATGCCTTGGTGTGGTGACTGGATGACTGCTGGAAGGACTTTGCGGTTGAATGCAGGGATTCTGTCCCAAGTCATACCACCTACAGTGCCTTGCGAAAGTATTCGGCCCCCTTGAACTGTTCGACCTTTTGCCACATTTCAGGCCTCAAACATAAAGATATAAAACTGTAATTTTTTGTGAAGAATCAACAACAGGTGGGACACAATCATGAAGTGGAACCAAATTTATTGGATATTTCAAACTTTTTCAACAAATAAAAAACTGAAAAATTGGGCGAGCAAAATTATTCAGCCCCCTTAAGTTAATACTTTGTAGCGCCACCTTTTGCTGCGATTACAGCTGTAAGTCGCTTGGGGTATGTCTCTATCAGATTTGCTCATCGAGACAAATTTTTGCCCATTCCTCCTTGCAAAACAGCTCGAGCTCAGTGAGGTTGGATGGAGAGCGTTTGTGAACAGCAGTTTTCAGTTCTTTCCACAGATT
>JAFFST010052193.1:116516-128653 GCA_022414735.1 Noturus placidus
CATTTAGGTCAACATTGGATCATTCAGAGATCCTCACTGAACTTCCGGAGAGAGTTTGCTGCACTGAAAGTAAAGGGGCTGAATAATTTTGCTCGCCCAATTTTTCAGTTTTTTATTTGTTGAAAAAGTTTGAAATATCCAATAAATTTGGTTCCACTTCATGATTATGTCCCACCTGTTGTTGATTCTTCACAAAAAATTACAGTTTTATATCTTTATCTTTGAGGCCTGAAATGTGGCAAAACGTCGAACAGTTCAAGGGGGCCGAATACTTTCGCAAGGCACTGTAAGTTTGTTAACCAATTGATTGATGTCACAGCGTTCTATGCTGAGTGTGTTGAGGGTGAATATTGGTTAAACACAGCATTCACCCTATGCTACTATTTGATCAATGGATCGACTTTTTATCTTCCTCGGTGCACAGACCGATGAGCCTGACCCCTACCATTACATGCTACTGTTGAAGTGTTGCTCCAGCAAGTCAGCACTAGTCATCTCTGAAAAAACGTTTCAGGTAGTCCTAAGGTTGGTCAGTTCCTCATATCATAGTGGCTTATGTTATCCAGATGATTTTCACCACCCTTAGTTGTTAGGCAGGGTAAGCTAGTATGCTAGAACAACGGATAACACCCAGGAGTTCTTGTCGTTCGGAAACAGTGGCAATCTGGCAGGCACTTATCGAGAAGGTACCAAGGAAACGATGGTCGTATGACAACAGTATTTGTAGAACAACAGTTATATATGCAATTAGCATTCCACAGGCTCAATTTCAACTTTTGTGTCCCACCTTTTTGCCTTCCAATCAAATGTTTCCGTACCTAGTTACATCAACTCAGTACAGGGGGAAAAAACTCCTTTAAAACAGCATAACACGTTTTGTTCTTGGCAATACAGAACTGATGAGATTCGTTGTTTGAATCTTTGTTGTGTTAAGTAGTCGAGCAGTCATATGGGTCGGGGTAGACAAATCATTTGCTTCATTAGTTTACTCACCAGGCAAGTGAAAACTTCGCAGTGTTTACCCAGTCCCTGTTTATCCAGGCTAAAAACGGTGCTCAGCAACTGTGTGTAGTGCAGAAGACTCAGAAACAGTTATACTCATAGAGGTGCTATAAAACACATTACGTTTGAACACAGATGAAAGGTTTTCTTTTGTAAAAATAGCGAGCAGGTTCCCCCCTCCCCAACCTTTCTCTGGTTGTTGTACATGAGAAAAGAATCCCTGTTGACCTCTCTATCAGCATATTGTCTGATGGGCAACTATAAACGACAAACTGATACACACGTATGTGCCATGTGCTTGTCCCTGGCACCCCAGATAATGATTTATCCACCACTGTATGGATTTTATTTGTTTTCCAATCAGCAGTAAATTTTAGTTGTATTATGGTTCTTGAGGGACCATCCTTGTGTATCCTCGTGTATTCAACCGATGTTTGTGTGTGGCAATACCTGCTGTACGAACACACATTTATTGTGTGTCCTCGCAGGAAGAGATATCAGTCTAGTCTAGAGTCTAGGTACACGTACAGATGTCAGTATTTAACAGTAGCTATTGTTTGGATGTCAGTATTGCCTTTGATAAGATGTTCCTCTGCTGGTTAATTATAGTTTTATATTGGTGCCCTATTGCTGTGTTTACATGTGTGTGAAGAGAGATCGCTGTTTTACTGGTTCCAAAGCAAACATGGAGAAGGAGAAATCCTCCGATGAGGTTGCCTTAGCAACACACCCTTTTAAGCCAGGCTGGACTAACTGCACTGTATTTCCATCTGCAATCAACAAAATGAGATTCATATTCATGGCTGATTAAAGCAGGACTCTTTGCTCTGAGCTCACAGGGCCCTCATAGAGTCTCTGTGTGCCCTCACTCTGGAGGGTGGTCTTATTCACTGCGGATGACAGCATTGGTCTCGTCTCGTGCCCACTGTGTGAATTCCACACCTATATGTAGAAAAGCTCGCGCGCTGCTTCTGACAAGCGTGTACAGTGCAATCCGTTGTGCTTTCAAAAGGGGACTGGGATCAAATGGAGCAAATAAATACATGTATTTAAGGAAGCGTGTGCAGTAGTAAACATGCAGATTTGACTGTGATATTAGAGCTCTAAGGACGTTCTTTGCCTTTTCATTTTTTTAATTTATTTGGTGCCACCTACAGTTCACTACGCAGTACAGGATGATGTATACTCTATTCACTTAGAGATGTGTGTGTGTGTGTGTGTGTGTGTGAGAGAGAGAGAGAGTGAGAGAGAGAGAGTGTGTGTGTGCTCGTGTCGAAATAGCTTTTTTTGTATCCTCCATTTGTGCTATTATTGAACACTATTATTGAACAGTGCTGTGAAACTGTTCTGTTTGTGTTTCTGAATAAAACCCGGAACCTTCAGATCATTCTGAACAGGACTGCTTGAGAGCTGAGTCATGTCTGCGCGAGTCCGACGAAGGGAGGGGGAGGGAGAGGGAGAAAGAAAGAGGGAGCGACATGGATAGAGAGTGTGGTGTGTGTGTGTGTGTGTGTGTGTGTATTGAGAAGAAAAAATAGAGGTGAATGAATGAGAAATATGTTAAAGAAAAGAGGGAGAGAGAGAGGGAGTAAGTGAGATACAGTGTGATAGTGTTCTAAGAGGAGAGTGGAAGGGAGGGGTGTGCTAACGTGGCTGGGGCGGAGGGGGCAGAGCAGACCTGTTAGATCTCTAGGCTGCGCTCACATGCAGTTGCCTCCGAGCAGACGGAGAATAGCTTTTCTCCCAGGAGAGACTCACGACACAGCGACGTACCTCTCCTACAGACGTCCGCACTAAGTAGGGAGATCCTTCACTGACATGTGAAGCAGAGGCTTGATTGGGCACAGCAGCAGCAGCATCCCCCGGCCATTCACGCTGGAGGTTTGGGAGTTCACATTTGTCTACAGTAATCCCTCACTCCAACAATCTTGCAACGGGGATATAGAGGAAAGCTGGGCAGGTCACTGAGGATTTTTCCGAGTCGATGAGTTGCTGTTCACGGATCCTACAGGTGGCACTCTGAGCAACTGTTGAGGTGTATATAACTGACTTGCTGTTGCACATGTGAGTCTCAAGACAAGCTCGGAGGTAGTGTGAAAGCAAATCATTAGGAAACTCAGCAATGAAGATGACACCGATGCAGAAGCTGCTCCAGCTGCCGGCTAACGCCGTGAACATTGTGAAGACGGTGCAGGGGGTGGCACATGGCCAAGAGGAGGCGCGCAGCCCCGTGCTCACCCCGGATGGCGGGCTGCAGAACTGGTACAATGCTGTGCAGCCAGAAGAGCTACGCCACCTCCGTATCTCCAGCACAACCGGAGGAGGAGGAGGAGACGCAGGAGAGGGGGGAGGCACGCAGGACGAAGGTCTCCCCAGTGCTCAGACGCAACCCCTGCGGTAAGGACACACAGATGCACTGAGCATTACAGGACCACACACGTAAAACAAGTCCTACAGACCACTGCGATTAACTACGGTTGTACAGTCAAGCGTTTCTAGACAGTGAGAAGTTCAGCGATGTATAAAGCATAAAACCAAACCAGCCATCAAATAATTTTACATTACTTAACAACATGACATCGTTATATATCGTATTAATGAGATATAATGTTGTACCGCAACGCAGAATGAACATCAGCAGCACACGTTCAGCTTACATAAACTACAGATATTTTATTAGAAATAATTGCTTTTTGAGCAATTTATTTTTATACAGTCATGGTTTCCTCACTGCACTTGTACATGAGCCAGGATACTTTCTTCAACTTGCCTTCAACGGCTTCCTCGTCACTTTATATGCGTACTACATAGGGTATAACCATAAAGGCTTTGGTGAACCTGCAGGTTTGAAGGCGTCGGTAGAGTGTACTCTACATCCATAATAGAACAACATTGAAAGCCTCAGTTGGCAGGCACACATACATTTTAATACATATTAAATCCCTGAGTGGAGAAAGAGCAACTCGTGTTGTTTTCTGACAAGGTTTGAACTCCTCGGAGAAAGTTTTAGCATCATTTATGTCGCTCACAGCCGTTATTCCAGGACAGACATATCCAATTTTTTCCTCCATGAGACCCAGTTTTTTTTTTTGTTTTTTGTTTTTTAGAACTTGCACCATTTTTCATGTAAACACCCTTCATGTAAACTCCAAACATCCTTCTTTTACCTTAACAGAAAGTGAGGACGCATTTTCATATTCCGAAGTACTTCACCCTTACCCATGCCTGTGCTCCCCAGCTCTATCTTAACAAACTCACTGTCATGACGTGGACAAACAAGAGCACCATGCCGAAGTGTTTCAGCCATTGGCTAGGAGTATACATAACCAGTACTCAGTTAGTTAACTGTTCGTGCCCATCACCAATCCTGAAGCAGCACCTCAGAGGTGATTTAGAGTGATCCTGACCCCTTCTGCTCTCCAGACCTGCCTGATCCATCCTGATGCTCTACGTCTGGTTGGACTTCTCATCACTTGGAAATCACTTGCTGCTGATGAGGATGGCCACACATGGTACAGCTCATGAAGATGACAGTTTTGCCCTCAAGTCTCCATCAGTGATAACTTGATCAAACCGACTTCATGTGAACATTGTAATGAATTTTCCTGGTTACACAACTGCATTAGTTGAGCATGTAGTATTAGCACAGTTATAGAAGGGTGATGATGATGGGTTCCCTTTTGAGTCTGGCTCAAAGTCCCACGGTTTCTTCCTCATATCTTCTTCTCAGGGAGTTTTTCCTCGCCACCGTCGCTTCTGGCTCTCTCAGTAGTGATAAATTCATACATTTAGAATCTATATCCCGAATTGATTTGTTTCTGTAAAGCTGCTTTGTGACAATGTCCATTGTTAAAAGCACTATACAAATAGAACTGAACTGTATTGAATTTAGTGTGGTGCTAAGGCCCGAGGAAATGTTAGAAGGAGTAAGAGAAGATGTGTGTGTGTGTGTGTGTGTGTGTATGAGTGTGTTTGTGAGTTTTTCAGTTTATACCTATGTAGGGAGTGTATTGAGTAGGCTTGTTAACAGTGTCATGATGTAAGATCGGACAGGTACTTCATCATTGACTTTTTCCCAAATTAGGAAAATAATCTGCCAAAAAACAAGAGTGTTTCAAATGTCAAATTAGTCTAAATAAATAAATTAAAGTCTATAATAAAATAATAATCATTTATTCTGTTTATTATAATCTTATAGCAGGGAATACTAGATAAATATGACTATATGAAGATATCTTCACTTGCTAAGACGGCCTTTTTTTTTTTTTTTTTTGCAATGACCAACCTCCATTTCTTCATATTTCTAGAAAATTCTTTGACTTTATAACTTTATCATACATGATTTCTAACAAACTCACAGAACACAGCATTGCTGAGCAGAATTAAACCAAACAACATTTATTTCTGGCTAAACACTGCCTCGCAAATCTTTACCACCTTTCCTCTCAGCCACACTCTCTCTCTCTCTCTCTCTCTCTCTCTCTCTCTCTCTCTCTCTCTCTTTCTCTCTCTCTCTCTCTGTCTCTCCCTCTCTCTTGCTCTCTCTTTCTCTCCCTCTCCCTCTCTCTCTGTCTCTCCCTCTCTCTGTCTCTCTCTCTGTCTCTCCCTCTCTTTGTCTCTGTCTCCCTCTCTTTGTCTCTCCCTCTCTTTGTCTCTCTCTTTCTCTCTCTCTCTCTGTCTCTCCCTCTCTCTCTCTGTCTCTCTCTCTCTGTCTCTCCCTCTCTCTTTCTTTCTCTCTCTTTCTTTCTCCCTCTCTCCCTCTCTCTGTCTCTCCCCTCTCTCTTTCTTTCTCTCTCTTTCTTTATTTTTCTCTTTCTTCTTTATTTTACAGAAAAGTCTCAAAGAAATGTCAGAAATATCTTTCTAAATAAGACTAACAAATAGAGGATTTGATGCATTTGTTATATATGCTTACACACGGATGTGCTTTTAAATGGTTTATTATTACCATGATACCATGTAACCCGTGAGAGTTGAATCTTCTGTGAAAATCTTCAAACCCAGACACGTCTCCAAGCGAGTACGAACGTCTCCGAGAGTGTAAACGTTAAGATGACCAACACTGCTGGATGAAAATTACGGTGGATTTGTTAAGGATCGAAGCTGTTTTCATTTAAAGCACCATGCCTGGTGAGAGAGCTGTGCAACTTCTGTGTAGTTTTTGTAGCTTTGTATTATCACACACGAGCCCAAGTCTCTGTAATATGAAGGTTTTAAATGTGTCCGTTTGAATTCGCTGCACCTTGCCTGATTTATATTCAAGGATTTGGTTGCGAAGAGAGAGGAATCTTCAACGCAAGGTAGTAATGCTAATGAAAATGCACCAGAAATAATTTAAAAATAAAAGATGGAGGGGATTAATCGAGCTCTCTGAGATCAAAGAAGTTCCCGTATTCTGTGGAGAGCCAAAGAAGGTGCTCAGGCTGGATCCTAGAGATCGTTACTGAAAGGTGAGAGCACTCGGTAACTTGATGAGTGACAGCTGACACTGTGACTGAAGAAAAGTCAGGAAAGTATTATTATCAGTAATCTGACTTCGCAGGCCGTGCGTGTGTTGTGTGTGACGTCGTGGAGCATTGAATTATACATCGATCTAATTACCCTGGACCAGGAAGCAGGTGAACCGATGAGCAGTTCAATAAATTTGAGACTTGTGTTGTGTTTCACTGTCTGTGAAAGAAAAGAGAAGATTGTTTTTCGAGTTTTTTTTTTATCTACAAATCATCTGATCTCTCTCTCTCTGTCTGTGTTTTATTCTGTCACCATGCTGAGATATCATCTTTTTTATTCTTTTCCCCCTTTCATGTTGTTCTGAGGGTTTTTATCTTCCCTCCAGCTCTCAGAATCCGGACCCTTTTATTCAGATGCTGTTCGATGAATGAGCTCTTGCCTTTGACAGCTTCTCTTTTCGTAATAGCTCTGACTGCGTGTGTGGAGATAATAATAATAATAATTTATCAATTTGTATAACGCTTTTTACAATGGTACATTGTCTCAAAGCAGCTTTACAGAAATATCATTTTTACATTTACAAGCGAGTTACTAATGAGAGCACATTCACACACCAATGGTATCAGAGCTGCCATGCAAGGTGCTAGCTTGCCATTGGGGGCAACTTAGGGTTCAGTGTCTTGCCCAAGGACACTTCGGCATGGGATCACCCGGGCCGGGATGATCTCTGTGTAATTTCGTTGTCTGCATAAAAACCACTGGTGTCGATGGATTTGGCCCATTTTGATGGTTTGTATCAGATTTTAATAAGAAGGCTACTTGAATTCACTTAGAACATGTGTGTCTGACCTCTGAGTGGTGGAAAAAATCCACTCAAACAGCTGTCCAGTTCACAATTTCCACTCGAAAAGTCCGTCATTTCAAGTGAGACTTCTCTGACGTCTCCGAGTTGGAATAACGTGACATTATAGCATGACATTATTATGCAACAGACTGGATGCATTTATGTTTTCAGCTGCTTTTACCATGGCTTAAATCCTACATTCATTTATGAAATAAATGAAGCACTAACAAACCTACTTTTCTTAAAGCACCTAATTTTGTTTTAAATTTCTCATACAATAGATTCACGTGCATCCGAGTTCAAAAAACACTTTAACGTGCTCATAATTTAAACTGCAGCATTACCTTTTATTCCCCCAGTGTCACAAACGATTTGTTAAATAATCAGTTCTTAAGGATTCATTCTAAACTCTGCTCTGATTGGTCTGCTCAGACCCAGTCCCAGTCTGTTGTGATTGGTATACCGCTCTCAGTGAGCAGCCGATGAAGACCAGATGCGGGGCTTTTTGTTACAGACCTATGTAGCTTAGTCCGTTAGTAGGTTAGTCAGATCCTTTCTTTGTTGTGCGCTTTGATTTTTGAAACTTTGCAGACGTTTGTACATTCACAAACAGCTCTGTAATACACTGCATGAAAGGTAATATCTGAAAAGTCATAATAGGTGCACTTTTAAACATTTTTAGCGTCATTTGAGAGATTTTTGTTTTTTAAAACTTGCACAGAAGCATTATTGTTTCTTCCTAAAGTAACAGGAAGTAGCTAAATAAAGGTACATTCACACACATACAGCAACAAAGCGCCCGGAGCCCATTTATTTTTGATGAGAGCTGGTGACTTCCGGCGATGTGAGGGACATCCACGATTAGTAACTAGATGTGGGCGTGTTCAGCCACGCGACATAGTTGAGAAAAGTTGCAAATTTGGACCGACTTGTTGCAGTGGGACTAAGACACGTGCTATGTCATCCGCCATGCCGCCTGCGAGTCCAAATTGCTTCGTGGACCTAGACAGTCCGGCACAGATAGATGGCCGCACGCTGCTTCTCCTTAATCTAGTAGAATATGATGCATATATACACCAGTGAATTTTATTTACGGACTTTCTCCCTCAAGAATGTTTCATTTTAGCGGCAAGAAAACTGGTTTGTTGTCAGAGGTCGAATACTAGTTGCGTCACCCATTGATAAATGTTACTATGGCAACCAGCAGTAGGAACGCCTACTGGCGACTTCATAGTAAAGTGACTAGTGACTTGCGGCGATAAAATCACAGTATTTGTGAACGCAGCTTAATTCTGTATGTATTTCGAAACAAGATATTTCCACGTCCGCTTTGTTTACAGACATAAACATGATACCATACAAACTTTTTCAGCTTGTTTGTTCTACCACCATCTCTGAGTTGTTTGCGAGAATATGACGTGAGATGATTCCACACAGTTAATATGAAATGTTATTCCCAGTTTTCTCACTTGCATGCTCTGAGCTGCAGACATTAGAAATCTTAGTTAGAGGATGCTGATGTTGCTGATGTTGCTGTCAAGTTCTTGACTTGTTTTTGATATTCCAAATTTAAAATGTAATAAATGGTTTTCCTTGTTAGTTAGGACAGCACTGGACTGTATTTTCTGGACCGTTATTAGGGAGAATAGTAAAATGCCTGGCTTTGGTCAGCCACTTCTATATTTGGAGAAATGCGACACTGTCAAATCCATTTAAACTCCATTTCAGCGATCTGCTCTGTTCACCACTGATATAACCTGAGATTAAGAGGATCCTGATCATCACTTGTTTTTAGACTTGCATCTCTTTCTGTGTCAGAACTCATTGTGTGTTTGTGTGTGTGTGTGTGTGGGTGTGCGTTTGTGTGTGTGCATGTATGTGTAGCACTGAAGCATAGAATCATGGCTGAAACAATGACCCCAGCTAAGCAGAATCTCTCTCTCACACACACACGTACACAGACCTTACCTGCAAACAAGAACTTGCTTTTTCACACAAAGATCTCAGCTACATTAGACACTTTGTTTCCTCACGAATCCAAAACAGTGTGAGACATAACACAGATTTTATATTTATATCTTGTATATCTCTATATTTCTCTCTCTCAGCAAACATAAAGCATAAACGCCTCTGTCCTGAAGACTTTCCAGTGCTGTGAAACTTTGCAAAACGCCGTGACTGTTACAAAATGTTGACACCTGAGACTCCTTCTATAAAACTTCAATAAACATCTCCTAAAAAAAAAAAAAAAAAAAAACATTTTACTTTGTTAAACAAACGACACAGTTTTAAAAAAAAAATCAATTTCTTATTAATCTCAGATTATGCTGCGTTTCCTTCCTGTGTATGAGCTGTTACTATAGAAACAATAACGTATTAGAACGAGCACATTAATATGAACAACTGGAATGAACTGCTCGGTTATACGAAAAATAATGTGCACCTTCTGACCAAGCAGACTCGAGAAGCTCTACTCATGCTGTGGTATAATATGTATATTAATCAAGGTATTTGGAGCACTACACATTCTGTTTGATTGATATGTGTTTATTATGATTCTTGTTCTGGGCGAGGACGAGCCTCGGACCTGTTCTCCTTGCCACCTGGGGAATGTGTTATATATTGTACCGTGCCAGAGATCGACAGAACGTGACAGAGAGTGCATGTTGTGCCCGGTCCCTCCTCATAATCTGCCTGCCTAAATGCTTCACAGCTGTGAAAAGCAGAAGAATTTATTAGCTTCCCCTTATTGCTTTCTGCGTTGCTGTGGAAACAACAGCTGTCGCGAAGCCAGGCATGTCGTGAGTTAACACGGGCGTTTGCCGACAATAACGGAGTGACAGTGTCAGGGGGAAATGTGGTTAATTATCTTATTCTGTTATCTTTACCAGTTTATAATCTATTAATGATCAGGCTTTAGACGACTGATGGGCTGGCGTGGCTGGAAAGTGTGATGTCATAGCGTGAAACCTCAAGTCTAAAATGGGACAAACATGCTTTGATATTGGCAGCCAAGGAGCGCTTTTAATATATTCTAATCCTCACTCTTGTACTTTGTTGTAACCAATGTAATAGATTGGTTTGTTGTAACCAATGTAATATAAATTACAAATTAGTTAAATTTCTGTTTCTAAATGATTCCTGTCTCTCCCTCTCTCTCTCTCTCTCTCTCTCTCTCTCGCTCTCTCACTCTCTCTCTTAATTTTGCTGCACTGTAGTAAAATAACTAGGTCATATTTACAATATTTTAATAGCTTTTTCCGTGATGCTAAGCAGTTGCTCAGAGGAGAAACTGAAGTATAATGAGGTCCAGGCTGTTGTGATGATCAATCATGGAGATCCCTCCGCTAATAATCTGATGCCAGTGTAAGCAACGGTGTAAGCCATTTCCTCCATTATGACAGTGAAGCGTGTGTAGAATATACAGTATGTGAGGATCGAGCAATGATGCTGTAGGGCAGCGGGTGTCAATCCTGCAGTAGGCTCTTTTGCATGCCCTAATAGCTCATCTCAGCTCGTCTCAGCAGGGGCTTGTGTTCAGAGCAGCTTTTCTGATCCATATCTCATAAGAATGATAAATCTGGGCATGAGTGTGCGTCATCCTGGATTCCCTCTGTGCGCCAATTATGGATGCCTTTACACATGCTCAATAGAAAATTACAGCTATTAAGAAATAAACAAACTGGTTTTGTGTCTCTTCCTCGGATCATTGGCAGTTCGTTTCATATTATTCCTGAATTTATTCCTCTTCTGTAAACGCTGTATCCTGGTCAGGTTTTAGGTGTATCCGGAGCCTATCCCACGAAAACTGAAGCAAAAATACACCCTGGATGGGAACACACATTTACACCCCCATCCCCATCTATGGGCAGGTTAGCATAGCCAGTTCACCTGCCCATGTGTTTTTATGAGGAAACTGGAGGAAACCGACTCAGATACCTGTAGCTCATGATGGAACTCAGGATGTGGGAAGTGTCAGAAGGCTAAACACATCAGAAAGAACAACATCTCCTGGTTACTAGTTGCAGCATCCAACATCCCAGTTCACCACAACACTCTTTGCCCATGAGCCCTCTAGATCTGCTGATTTATCTAAGAAAAAACTATTCACAAAAGGCTTGACTAAACAAATACATTTTCAGCCTGTACTTAAACCTCGAGACTGTGTCTGAGTCCTGAACACTAATTGGAAGGCTTTTCCATAACTGTGGGACTTTATAAGAGAAAGCTCTTCCTCCTGCTGTAGCCTTTTCTATTTGAGGTACCAACAAATAGCCTGCACCTTTTGATCGAAGTAGGTGTGGTTGATCATAAAAGACCAAAAGTTCACCCAGGTACTGTGGCTCAAGACCGTTCGGTGACACATTTCAGGCCTCAAACATAAAGATATAAAACTGTAATTTTTTGTGAAGAATCAAAAACAGGTGGGACACAATCATGAAATGGAACGAAATTTATTGGATATTTCAAACTTTTTCAACAAATAAAAAACTGAAAAATTGGGCGAGCAAAATTATTCAGCCCCCTTAAGTTAATACTTTGTAGCGCCACCTTTTGCTGCGATTACAGCTGTAAGTCACTTGGGGTATGTCTCTATCAGATTTGCACATCGAGAGACTGAAATTTTTGCCCATTCCTCCTTGCAAAACAGCTCGAGCTCAGTGAGGTTGGATGGAGAGCGTTTGTGAGCAGCAGTTTTCAGTTCTTTCCACAGATTCTCGATTGGATTCAGGTCTGGACATTGACTTGGCTATTCTAACAACTGGATATGTTTATTTGTGAACCATTCCATTGTAGATTTTGCTTCATGTTTTGGATCATTGTCTTGTTGGAAGACAAA
>JAFFST010052193.1:129002-142435 GCA_022414735.1 Noturus placidus
CTTGGGATGTTTAAAGCTTGGGAAATCTTTCTGTATCCAAATCCGGCTTTAAACTTCTTCACAACAGTATCTTGGACCTGCCTGTGTGTTCCTTGTTCGTCATGATGCTCTCTGTGCTTTAAACGGACCTCTGAGACTATCACCGAGTAGGTGCATTTATACGGCGACTTGATTACACACAGGTGGATTCTATTTATCAACATTAGACATTTAGGTCAACATTGGATCATTCAGAGATCCTCACTGAACTTCCGGAGAGAGTTTGCTGCACTGAAAGTAAAGGGCCTGAATAATTTTGCTTGCCCAATTTTTCAGTTTTTTATTTGTTGAAAAAGTTTGAAATATCCAATAAATTTGTTTCCACTTCATGATTGTGTCCCACCTGTTGTTGATTCTTCAAAAAAATTAGTTTTATATCTTTATGTTTGAGGCCTGAAATGTGGCAAAATGTCGAACAGTTCAAGGGGGCCGAATACTTTCGCAAGGCACTGTATGTAATCAGAAAGCTTACTTCTAGCTGAATATGATCCTAATACAAGTACTAAATAAAGCATTCAGTATCAAATGTCCTTTACACATTCCTCAACTTTATTAAGCTGGTGTCTGTCGTCTGGCTTTGCTGAAACATACAGTTGTGTATCATCAGCGTAACAGTAAAAGCTAATTCCATATTTAGGAATAATTTGACCCAGATGTAGCATATATAAAGGAAAAAGCAGTGGGCCTAAAACGGAACCTTGTGGAACACCAAACTTTACCTTAGTATGCATAGAGAAGTCAGCATTTACATCTACGAACTGATACTGATCAGTCAAATAAGACCTGAGCCAGGAGAGGACCATTCCCTTAATGCCAACAATGTTTTCTGGTCTATCAAGGAGAATAGTATGATCAACGGTATCAAAAGCTGCACTAAAGTCGAGCAGCCTACATAGGTAAAACAGGAAGTAGTAAACAGAAGGACTTCGAAGTACTTAGGTAACCTACTTATAAAGAGTCTCTCTGTCCTATAAAGTGTTGTTTGTTTTTCTTTGTCTTTCAGCTTTGTCAAGTCGAGGGTTAATGGCTCCATCACCTGCCTGTTGCTAATGCACTGACTCGGATACCGTTGCTATAGCAACTTTTCTCAGAAAGCAGTTATTAGACTAGTCTGATTTGAGTTGCCATAGCTTTGGTGTGACAAAATTCTCAAGGTAGCTCTGACATGCTGTGGCCTTGATTGCATCTGCTGTGTAAAGTGAATATAGACAGCTAGCTTTTATGTTTTATGTTATTGTTATATTTAGCATCCAAGTGGTAGGCATACACTTAGGGAGCTTTCTCCTATTCGAGTCTAAGTATAATGAAATTGTCTGAAAAATTCAAATTGTGACTTCAGTCCTCCTTTTTATGGAGCTTTCGATTTATTTTACAGTATAAAATGTAAAAGGTTTGCAGCCATGGCGACAAGAGATAAACATTTATACATGCACATGAATGAACCATGTGGAGGTTTTTACTTATCCAGATTTTCTAGATCCAGCACTCAGCCAACACACTTCATCAGCTCTACTGCATGGCAGTTATTTTAATATTTAATGACGAGTGGCAGATTTTCACGATCTTTCTTTCTGTTTCGGGTGGCCGTCCTTCTCTTCCTCTATCCTCCTTCCTTCCTTTTCTCTCTCTGTGTCCCTTTCTTTGTAAGGACATACTTTGATTGGAGACAGTCATGACCATGATGGATCAGAGAATATGTATTTAGGTCTTATTGTCTGGTTTTTCTGTTGCTACATGTTTCACTGTTACATCATAATAAAGCTGTGGGGGAAAAATTGAAGGCAGAAACGGTTTCTCCCAGGTGCTGAGACAGCGTCAGTATGTTTGCCTCTGGAACTGCATTAGAACATGAACACCATAGATATGCCATAAACACATCAGTCCAGAATCTCCCACAGGTGTTTGATTGGGTTGCGATCCATTCGCTGTGAACGTCACGGCAAACAATTTACCTAATTTTCATCCTCATTAAGCCTCGGTGAGCGCTCGTGTCCAGTGGATGGGGGCGGAGTCATCCTGGAAGAGACCAAGCCTGCCATGATAGAACCGTTTCATTATAGGATAAAGATGATCAGATCAGTAACGTCACTGATTGGCAGTGACGCTTCACAGCAAAACAGAGCCACTGGTTTTTCCCTTTAATTGGTCACCCGTCTGTATCTTTAAAAATGTTTTGTGAATGTTTACCTTGTTCACTAGCACAGAACTAATGATTGGTCGTTTGCAGAATCCCACCTCACAAACTTTTCTGAATGAGGAAACCATATAACAAAAGTCCATTTTTGTCTCACTTGTGTACATGAATGTGACCGCGAACATGTCACTTGAATGGTGTCGATTTTCATGATTGAAGAGTATTTTTATATTCCTTATTATTGACTGCTCTTTCCATCTCCTCAATTGCGCTCATGAGTCCATGTCTGTTTGTCATAAGAGGTTCTGTATCCTTGATTATGGTCTGAGGTGTCATGCTTCTGTGCACTCCAAATCAATCACGTTTATTTCTCTATTCACCCTCTGAGACTGAACTAATCACTGCAGCAAAGAGCAGCTGCCGCCTTTTTACACCCCACTTCTGAACGACTTCCTTAGTGAGTGTCATCATCATTGTCATCATCATCATCCGAAAACCTACTTTTACACACACCCATAGTGCGTCATAGAAAGTGTGGTGTATGACTGTTTTTCTGTTTTTTGGGCTTTGAAATAATCATTAAATCACAGACTGGTCTGTTCAGCCTCTTTAAAACACCTTCTGTTGCATATTCAGGCTTGCTCAGTGAATATGAAAGCACTATGAAATATGAAATATGAAACTATGAAAGCACTGGTTGTGTTAATATATTCAGTTACACGGTGTTCTCTTATAGTCATCACTAAAAGGAACTGGTTTACCCAAAATTGGGACAGCGAATTTGGTTGGAGGCTGAAGAAAGGCCCGGAAATGGGTTGATATAATACATAGAGGTCGACCGATACAGATAGCGAAGTTGGGTGGTACCTGCCTATAACCTGCCTATAGTTTTAAAACTGATACTGAATGAAAACTTGACATTCAAAGTGAAATAACACTGAACTTTATTACAGAAATAAAAAGTTCTGAATGTACTGTATGTTTTTAAATGAAGTAAATATATAAATATGAATATATACAGTCAGGGGAATAAGCATTCAACACGTTTCAATATTTTTTCAGTAAATATATTTCCTATGAGGTTATTCACATGAAATTTTCACCAGACATCAAAATTAACTCAAGAGATCCATACATTAAATTCCATAAATAAAGTTATGTGTAATAGAGTGGAATGACACGGGAAAAAAGTATTGAACTCGCTAACTGAAATTAATTTAATGCTTAGTGGAGAAGCCTTTGTTTGTAATGACAGCTTCAAGATGCTTCCTGTAGAAATTATTCGGCCGCAGTATTCAGGTGTGATTTTGGTCTGTTCTTCTAAACATATTGTCTTTAAATCTTGTTCAGTTGGATTCGAGTCAGGTGATTGTCTGGGCCATCCTAACACCTTGATTTATTTTCTCTGAAACCTGTTGAGAGTTTCCTTTGCTGTATGATTTGGATTGTTCTCCTGCTGGAAGCTCTACCCACATCTCATCTTCATCATCCTTCTCAAGAATCTCCCGGTAAAGAGCTCCATTCATCGTTCCTTCAATTATATGAAGTCTGCCAGTACATGTGATGAAAAACGGTCCCACAACATGATGCCTCACTGTTGGTGTAGTGTTTTTAGGGTGATGTGCAGTGCCATTTCTTCTCAAACATGGTGTGTAGTATGACAGACATAAAGTCCAATTTTGCTCTCGTCTGACCAGATGGGGTGAGCGTGAGCAGTGGAGTGCATTTCCTATTGTTTTCTCTGTGACGATGGCACCTGCTGCTTCCAAGTGTTTCTAGAGCTCTTTCCGAGTAGTCCTTGGCTCTTGGGCTTCTCTTCTGACTATTCGTCTGACTCCCTGGTCAGAAATCTTGTGAGGAGCTCCTTTGCGTAGCCGGTTGATGACGGAGTGATGTTGCTTCCACTTGTGGATAATGACCCCAATGCTGCTTACTGGAGGATTCAGAAGTTCTGAAATACACCTGTATCTGATTCCATCAATATGGTTGTGAAGGTCTTGGGAGAGCTCTTTGCTTTTACCCATCATGAGATGTTTCTTGTGTGACACCTTGGTAACAAAAAGCCTTTTTATAGACCATCAATTTACTAACCCAGCTGATATTAATTTGTACACATAATTACTTATGGATTTCAGCTGGTGTCTTGCCTTACCTCGCCTTGGAGAACTGCATTTTTTTGTTCAATCTTTTTTTCCCGTGTCATTCCGCTTTATTACACGTAACTTTATTTATGGACTTTAATGTTGTGAATTCTTTATATTTCCGGATTTCTTGAGTTAATACCGAAGTCTGGTGGTAATTTCATGTGAATAACCTCAACGGAAATATATTTACGAAAAAATGTTGCCGCGTTCGATACTTATTTCCCCCACTGTGTATATATTAACTATTAATAAATATTAAAGTGAATATTTTTAAAGTAAATAAATGATATACATCCAAACTGAACCAAAAAGCAACACTCCAAATAACCAATAAAAAAAATTATTAAAAAACATTTCTAATAACAACATTTGTCAGCGATAGTTTTTATTTCTCCTCTAGATGTCCCACTCATACTGTATAATGACAGTGGACCCTTCTCGCAGGGACAGAACCTGGAAAAACTATGGGTGTGAATTTTTTCTAATAACCGTTTTTTCTAATAACCGTCTATAATCCAGCAATCGTTTATCGGTGCCGATTCTTCGGCAGAACCGATCAATCGGTCGACCTCTGACGATATATACATTAATGGTGTTTTTGCTTTTTTTTTTCCAGGCACGATGATTTGAAGGAGATGTTGGACAGCAACAAGGACTCTCTAAAGCTGGAGGCTATGAAAAGGATTGTTGCAGTGAGTATTAATATTTGCTGGAACCTTGTAGTCCGTTCAGTCTGAAGGTGCATCACCAATCGTGAAAGCATACATCTTTCTTTTTTGACGTTAGTGTCAGTTGTATTGCTTTTTGGCTGTGGGATAGACTATATTTCATTACTGCTGCGATTCAGTTCATTGTCAGCGTATTTATTAGCTAAATAACTCTCCTGAGGAGCACTCAAATTTAATCCCCATGGTCCTTTTATGTTATTGCTGCACATTGCTTGCGCTTGTCATGTGATGAATTCAGCCTCGAGAGAAGATTGCATTATTATTAAGATCATCATTATTATTATTATTATTATTATTATTATTATTATTATTATTATTATTATTGTTGTTGTTGTTGTTGTTATTATTAGGCAGATCTCTGTTGTAGTCAGGGAGAATTCTTCATGTCAAACGTTCGCATATTTGCCCATTGTTTCTGTGCTCCAGATGCATCTGCAGGCTCATTATCTGGTAAATTAGCCTAATAAGATATTCCTATTGACTTGATTTTCATTGTACAACAGGTCCTTTTCTGTACTCTGAGTTGTTCTACAGAAAATCTTACACACAGAAAAAATTGCCTCTGTTTATTATGTAATGCACTAGGCAGGGCCATTATGCTCACAGGCAGTGTTGTCAGTATGTGCTTTATGGCTTTGTTGTTCAAACAGTGATCCATACGAGCGTCCAGCCAGTAGCTCCATACAAAGTCACTCAATCAAGCCCACTGGATGTTCTGTAAGAGACTAAACCCATTAAACCTCAGCTAACACCTTGACACAAGACACAGACACACGGCTCACTGAGACCAGGCAAATCCAGATCTCATTTTAGTCTGCTCAGATCTTTTTAGTGAAAGGGTGTATTTCTAAATGCACGGTGTAGAAGACTGAATTATGGCACTTTATTCTGTCTTTAAGTCCTGTTGCAGATATCGTAATAACGAGGTGAGTACACTCAATGGTGTTGAAATTACAACTCGTGAATACCATGAACCCCCAACTTTTCAGTTTGTGGGCATGTCAGTAAAGAAAGGGGTAGAAGTCGTTTCATTTCATTTTGCATGTTAACTGTACAATTCTTCATTTACTTTCCATGCAATAAACTTCCCGTTGTTGATGATACAAAAAAAGAAATAAATAAATAATTTTCTCATGGCATGAACGTATTCAGAGCAATTTGTTTTCAGACCACTAGAACTCACACCTTGTCATAATCACCACGTCCGAACTCGTACCCAGAACACTCGAGGTTTGAGCTAGAATGGATTATTTCTGTACTCTGTGGTGCATTTATAAAACATATAAAAGGCTCTAAACTGCTGTTGCTGTAGTGTAGAGACGCCTGTATGATGTGGTGATATTCAGTAGGACAGAGAGGGTGTGTGTGTGTTTGGGGGTGTAGTACAGCCCTGTGTTAAATATTCATTCCTGGTGTCAGATTCTCAGGGTTGCAGCGGAGAAGCGAAGGCCTAAAATATTTATCACATGAAGCAAAGACGAGGAAAAGAGAAACAGCTTGCTATTAACCAAGCAGAGAGGAGGCAGCTGTCCTGTTAGTGACGGGTCGAAGTTCACCATCACAGATCCACAACCTCACATGAAATCTGGAGAAAAATACTTTCTGGTTAAAGCCTTGAGAAACCCTGCAGTAGAGGAGAACTGTTAATAGAAACTGTGTTTTTATGGGTGCCATGATGTAAGAGTCTGGAGGAGGCATACTTCAGAAAGTTGCGCTTAAACAGGCATCAGCTTCACCATCCATCACCAGCAGTTGGCATTATTATAGGGCTACTCTACTTTCTCTCTCTCTGTCTCTCTCTGTCTCTCTCTGTCTCTCTCTCTCTCTCTCTCTCTCTCTCTCTCAGTGTCTCGCTGATGTCCATAAACAGAGATATTAGCATTTATTTCCACCCTGCTCCTCCGGCTTTCACTCATAATGCTGTCAGAGTCTTTTCATGACTCTGCTGTGAGACATAGTGTATGTGTGTAAATCTGCCTGCAATGCCATACAGCATGTGTACAGTACATCATATATACCCAGATACAGTTTGCATAAACATTACATAGTAGCGCAAAGAAACAGCTTTGTCGTCTTGCCGTGTTTTTTTTTTTTATTGCGACGAAAGTGTTCGATCGTAGACGTTCAGCTGGGTTGTTTTTCTTGCCGTAGATGATCGCCAGAGGGAAAAACGCATCTGATCTCTTTCCTGCTGTGGTGAAAAATGTGGCCTGCAAGAACATCGAGGTGAGTTTGAAACACTCGTACTGCAACACGGTCAAGGTGAGAGAAAACCAACTCGAGACATTCACAGTCAATGGAGCCGTTACATTATGAAGTGAAAACAGCAGCGGGAGCAGAGCACGTAAATACATTTTCATCACAAGTTCATACGAAGCATGAGGTTTTAATAACCTTTTGTGACTGCTGCAGCTGTATGCTGGATCATAGGAGGTGATTAAAAATCAAATTAGTTGACTTTTTCTCCCCAAAATCTGGCGAGTGAAGTGTGAAAACCGAATGTGTGTCTATTTGGTCAAATCCAAGAATCATTATCAAATTAAAAAAAGCAGGGTTAAAACACAGGGAGGTGATCGGAATACCAAGCCACAAAGTCGAAACCAGAAAACACAGAACTAGAAGAAAATGCACTACGAAAAACATGACCACAGGGCATGAATAGACAAGCTAATCGAGGGGGAACAGGTGGACATAATCATGTACGACATGAATGACAGGATAGTGTCAGAGACAGGACTAAAAACGGAGACAAAAGCTCATAGGTGCAACAGAAAAACATTCGCCTTTCAACACAAGTTTAAAGGGGATCCCTACATCCATTCATGGCCAGGAGTCCTAAGAGAGCAAAACTGGCCGTACTCTCAGGATGGGAGGGGTGGCATACGCTCTCTACATGTCAATCACTGACAGTAGCCAATCATTGGCATCTATGAGCTCATGTACGCGTAAGAGAGCGGATAGCCCTTTCCTCTGTGTTTGTTACACCTCCGCGTGAAGCAGCATGTGCAGCAGTTCGAAAAGATGCTGCTGGCTGACTGAAGCACGTGCTAGCCTTCACTCTCCCAGTTGGGAGCTGTCGTATGATGTTGGAGAACTGACTTGTGGTTGGGAATCAGCTAAGACTAAATTAGAAAGAGGGGAAAAAATCCAAAAAAGAACAAAACAAATCAACAACACAAAACAGGAAGTGAAAGCAGCATTCATCGCACTAGGAAGCATAAAGCGTAATTTGTGACCTGCAGTTTCTAAAGCTATGTGCATATGTACCTGTTCTAGGTAAAGAAGCTGGTGTATGTGTACCTAGTGCGCTATGCTGAGGAACAGCAGGATTTGGCTCTACTCTCCATCTCTACCTTCCAGCGAGGACTCAAGGTTTGCATTTTAAACTCCAGAACACCCCGATCAGCGTGAGTCTGGTGTATCAAGACTGCAACACTGCACTGATGCAACCAGCACAAAACATTAAATATGTTTATAATGAAATATATATGATGCATTTAATGATTCTGGTGCTGGTTTGTTAGTTGATGCTGTATTTTTGTATTCGTTAATGTTTGTGTACTGCATTGCCGTGACAGAATGACATTGCTAGTGCAGTTAAAAAGGCCTTTAATAGGATAAAATAAAATTGAAATGCTTCAAACATACAGTAAAGGTTTCGCTGTTAGCGCTTAAAAAACCAAATGCAGTATTGCTAGGTTACGGCAGAGACCCATGATGGCATTGATGCTGATATTAGCATAAAAGTTGAAGCTAAAGGTCTTATCTGTTAGAGGTGAGAGAGCTGGACAGACTAAAGCACTAAAGTGCTGCTGCATCGCTCTCTTTATGTTGAGATGAAGCAAATCTCCACTGGCACAATGGGTAGTATAAATGGGTTAGTCAAAAGGCACTGCGGGTAAATTTTAAGCAAAGATCTCAATGATGATGAAAGATCTAAAAACAACTTTATTACAAAATAAGTCTTGGACGCCAATGAAGACCAAGTATTAATTCCCGCTCTCTATTAAAATGCACCTATTAAGGTGGCTAATTTTGTTTTAAAGGTCTCATACAGTAGATTTTCCTGCATTTCCTACATCCAGAGGCAGGGCTTTTTGTTACAAACCTACGTAGGTTAGTACAGGAAGTAAAGTCTGGAATCACTAATGACTCGTTTCAGCTGTTCAAAATCGATTCCTTCTTTTGGGAGTCAATAACTCTGTTTGTAGTGCGTTTAGATTTTTGTAACTTTGCAGATGTTTTCACATTCACAAACAGCTTGATAACACACTACATGAAAGCTAATATCTGAAAAACCATAATAGGTGCACTTTAATGCATGCGCTCGTGTGACCTGCCAGCTGCATGATTGGACATGATGCAGCAAAGCTCTCTGAGTCACGAGTTCATTAAGTGGAAACACCACCTAGTGACTTGATGAGGAAAATGCATTTCTCCCTCCTCACAGTCACAACGCAGCATATATGACTCATCCATGTATCGGTCTCTAGCTCTGGCTTCACATCAGCTACCTTTCCAGACAATGCTTTCCTCGTTTTTTCCCCCGAAACCTGCAGGATCCTAATCAACTTATTCGTGCGAGTGCCTTGCGTGTTCTGTCCAGTATCCGAGTCACGATCATCGTGCCCATTATGATGCTGGCCATCAAAGAGGCTGCTTCAGATATGTCTCCATACGTCCGCAAGACAGCCGCTCACGCCATCCCCAAACTCTACAGGTATGACGTCCTACCGCCGCAACTCTAAAGGCGTTTTTCTTTTCCAGCATCTATTGGGAGACAACTGGAATGGTTGCCGTGATAACAGTAAAAGCAACTGCATTCGCTTCATGCCGCATAGTATTCACGACACCATTATTACATCTAACATGAAAGAAGTGTTTGGATTTGGACATTGTTCCTTTGTTTAATGGCCATTTTGTTAACCAGCCAATTTTGGATGCTGCAAAAATGATTTAAAAATTATGGCTTGATGATGAAGGGTTTTTAAATGTCATCAGCTGTAATGACAGGAAGCAAAATTGGCACCATCCCAAATTTAAAATCCTTTTTTTTTTTACATTTCAACTGACAAAATGGACAAAAATGAAAATACCATTGTGACATTGCTCTGGATTTTTTTGTGTTTGTACTATAAAAATCATTGACTACATTTACATACGCATCAAATTCCGTTTAATGAATGAATGCCTTTATTGTCATTATACACGTACAATGAAATTAGGAGCCACTCCCTTTTTTCTGTGCTTAACATGTACATATAAGACATAAAAAGAAATAATATAAGAAGGAATAATAGTAAGAAAAGGGTAGAATAGAATAAAAATATCTATATAGCAGCACGAAATGGTGTAGAATATATTAAAAATAAATAAATAAATAATGCCCATGCAGGGACTCTGAAAATTTCACAGTTTGAGACCACGGAGACACTATGTACCTGTAGAGAATTACTGCATGTGTGTGTTCAGAGTGGTTATGACTTTTGGGAAAAAAAAACTCTTAAGAGCTGTCTTCAGGTTGCAGCCGTATTCCCAGTACGATGTTTATATGCCATCGGTATATTACACACGCGCTCTTCCATTGCCCGCTGTTATTTCCCGGTAGATTCAAGATGCTGGGCACTGCACTCTGAGCACGCGCATATATCTCCTTTCGGTGGGATTTTCTCAATAAGGTGTTTGCATGCAACAAATTTCCGATTAAAACAGGCAAATTCCAGGGGGTGGGAAATCATAATATTGTCTTTTAAATCGGGGCAATTGGATTGCAGCGTTTACATGACTCGGCATTAATCAGAATATCACCAAATTCCGGTTAATATCGGAATATTGATGTGCGTGTTCTCGTAGTCAGTGTTTTGCTGAAATTAGACTTAAACATTAACTTAAATATGAAAATTCCCGTTGTTATTTCTGATAGTAGAAACATACCTACCAAGGAACCGGATTATTATTATTTGTCCTCAGTGTGTCGCACATGGTGTGACATGGTAAGCATAACTAGTCAGCAATATAAAAATAGTGCCTCTAGTCCCAATCTGAGTATCATTAAGTCATGTTGTTGACTAGTTTGAGCATAAATACTATACAACTGGAAACCTTTGTTAACTTTTAATATACAACCATTTCCTGCTGTCAAAAGTCCCAAAAAAGGGCTTTAAAACCTCCAGTGAAATCAAACACTGCTGTTATATAGTTCTATGTCTCTCTCTCTCTCTCTCTCTCTCTCTCTCTCTCACTCACTCTTCACAGCCTAGACCCTGAGCAGAAAGACCAGCTAATTGAAGTCATTGAAAAGCTGCTTGCTGATAAAACAACTGTAAGACCTACTAGTACTCTTGCCAGAATCGGCCTAGTTGTTAATAACACATGCTTCCCTTATCATGTATTTTTTGATACATTTACACCGTATTGTATGTTACGGGTTTAGCTGGTCGCAGGCAGTGTGGTGATGGCATTCGAGGAAGTTTGTCCAGAGCGGATCGATCTGATCCATAAGAATTATCGTAAACTCTGCAACCTGTTGATTGACGTGGAGGAATGGGGTCAGGTAGTTATCATCAACATGCTCACCCGCTACGCCAGGACTCAGTTTCTCAACCCCAACATTAACGTAAGTACCGTAACACCTCATTCGTCTCAGGAAATAAAATTTTTTAAAAAGCATGTGTCGGAGTTTGAGCTTGTGATATGTTGTATCTATAGGAGTCCCTGTTGGAGGAGAGTGGAGAGAAGGCATTTTATGGTTCTGATGATGATGAGGATGATGAAGATAAGAAGGCTGAGGCAACCGCCCTTGCCAAGAGGAAGCCATATGTTATGGACCCTGATCACAGGCTGTTGCTCCGAAACACCAAACCTCTGCTACAGAGCCGCAACGCAGCTGTTAGTTCAGTAGTCATGTCTAAACACATTTTTACACTTCTATCTAAGCATTTCGGAAAAAAAAACCCACATGATTTTTCTGTTGTGGTCATTATATTTGGGCCTGAATTTCTATGTCACTGCACACTGTGAATGATGGCTACAATTACTCACTTCACATTTATTTTGCAAAGGAATAAATCTATCACAATCTATAAAATATTTTACTGGCCTTTTGTCAAAAGTACAGTAAAATATTTTATAGATTGTGATCCATGTGCACTTTCCTGCACAAGAACAAATGCTGATTCCGATTAAACTTGCAGAAAAGTTCACCTCATACACATATCTCATTTATCTCATCTCATACCAGAACTAAACCCAGTTTTCCCATAACATAGCTAGCTAGCTAACATAGCTACGAGGCAGAATGAGTTTGAGAAGCTTCTTGAAGATGTATTGTAGGAAGTGAAGTGTATTAAGGCACTTAGTTCTGGTCCCCTCATTTGATTGGTTGAGCGGTGTTTCAAGAGTACCTATATTTAGTATAATAGCACGTAAAATTCCACCTCCTAGTTGGAAACAGTTACTGTACTCTACAGTAGAGTTAGTGACATCATCAGCGAACATTACAAATGATACTTTTCAGGAATATAACTTTTTTTATTTAAATTATGAAAGCTTGTCAGATGAAAATAAAAAGGAAGAAGAGAAGCCAGTTTTACCTGAAGCACCTTTAACGTGAATGTACAAATTAGCGTGAGCTAGCTATTTGGCTAGGCAACGTGCTATAAAGTTAGTGTAGCTTCTTCGGGATCTCTTTACTAATTTCTTGTTTATAAAACTGATGTGTAAATAAAGCAATATCGCACTCGCAGTCGTCCGTTTATACTGAAAATCGGCATGGCTGTGATTAACTATGGCTGTGCCGGTATTCAGTATAACCACACTTTTCAGTTCAATTCAGTTTTATTTGAATCGCTCTTTTAACATTGTCCCATAGCAGCTTTACAGAAATATGTAACTTCAGAATATAAATTTTAAATGTATGAATTTATTCAATTCAGTTCAATTCAATTTTATTTGTATAGCGCTTTTTACAATAGACATTGTCTCAAAGCAGCTTTACAGGAATATAAACACAGTATACACACAGTAAAAGTGAGAAATTATCCCAACTGAGCAAGACACTGAGTGGCGACAATGGCAAGGAAAAACTCCCTAAGATGTTTTAAGAGGAAGAAACCTTGAAAGGAACCAGACTCAGAAGGGAACCCATCCTCATCTGGGTAACAACAGACATTCTTAAAGAGACAATTATTGGTTTATATGTAATCTGTTTGTCTTAGAAGAAGCCTTTGTCCCAGCAGTCTGGATTTGGAGTAGATGAGAGCTCCATCCAGAAGTAGGACCTCCGAGACCGATCATGCAGGTCCGGAGAGCAGAAAGGACCAGGATCTCCAACATCTCCATAAACTCATGTGTAGCTCGGCAGAAGGAGAGAGGGAGAGAAAAGATTGT
>JAFFST010052194.1:11944-22498 GCA_022414735.1 Noturus placidus
ATATACTGTATATATATACACACACACACACACACACACACACACACACACACACACATTCATATACACATATACATCCATCTCATTTCTTTTAAAATACTTTAGTGGTTATGCCTTCCCTGACCACAATATCTGATCCTGATCCTCTTAGATAAGGATACCACCAGAGTCTATTCTTTAAGACCTGTGGCGATGATGTGCAATTATCTATAATGATAAATATCAAGATTGATCAATATAGAAAAATTTATCATGGTAACATATTTGGTTATATATACTGCCTACACAAAAGGCAACATCTGGCCAACAATTACCAATCTGTCTTTATGCTAAATTTCATTCTTCCACATGCAGAACACACTTTCTTTGTGTGCCTGGGCACCTTATGCTGCAATTATTTGCTCTCCTGGTGTGTTTGCACTGCAATTTAGCTCAACATATTTGTTCTCACTATACACCGCTTGAGGACAGAAATGTTCCCTGGTGATTTTGTTTTGATGGTGTGATCCCTCCTGACAAAACCCAGAAGAGAGAGCAGCGTGACACTGGCATGTCTCCACATTGCTTGTGCTGCAGCTCACAGAGCTGTACACGGTCATCTTTACAGCAGTTTAGCTGTACTGTGATTCCACTATCCGCATTTCAACGTGCGAGTATGTTTCTGTGCTAGCTGCTGCAAAACACACCTACTCACTTCTCGATCCCTGCTGAGGAGTGCCCTTCCACTTCAAAAGCTTCATTACTTAATCCCTGCCTTGCTGTGTATACTGCCCAAGTGCCACTACCTCACATATATATTGCAGGAAAGAAAACGACTAAAAATAACTCTCAGACTTAACGCGTGTGCTTTAACAAAAGGAACAGTTGTCTCAATATTTAGTAGAAAAGCACCAGAGCTCTGAACGTCGACTCATTCCTGATACTGACCTCTTCTTAGTAACAATGCTATGTTATGCACAGAGGAGTAGTTGCTTTTTACAAACTAAGATTTGTACCGGATCAGTCAGTGGATTAGAAAATATGTCAAATCTAATTCAATTCAATTTTCAATTCAATTTTATTTGTATAGTGCTTTTTACAACAGTCATTGTCTCAAAGTAGCTTTACAGAAATATAAACACAGTATACACATGGTAAAGGTGAGAAATTATCCCAACTGAGCAAGCCACTGAGTGACGACTAATCTAATGGCACCCCAGTGTGTCAAGTCAGTATCATCAGTGTATCTCGCTTTGAATCAGTGCATATTGAATACTGTAATTAAGGGATAATCCACAGTTAGGTGTGCATTACATGATTTTATTGCACGGCGTGGAGGCAAAGATCCACCTGAAGTGAAGCGGAGTGCATTAAAATGGTGTTAAGCACACCTAGCTGTGGATTATCCCGTTTATACCAGGGTGACTTGCCAGCACTGACGAGTTAAAGCGCTCATTGATGTTTGCAGTGCAAAATTTGACTGAAAGGATCAAAATAATGGCTCATTTTAAGTAGTTAATTTATTAGATCTAGAATTCTGATCACTCTAAGTCACACACCGAGATAAAAGAGTATGATAAGATTACATTTATTTGAATGAATTATAATAAATAATTATTAGAGAGAGAGAGCAAGAGAGAGATAGTGTGTTTGTGTGTGTGTGAGAGAGAATTACCTGCGTCTGTGACGTGTCTCTACTAATAATGTTTATCTACTGTATACAACTGTAACTGTGTGTTATGGTTACGATTGTTTATATGCAGCACATTAATTTAGAACGGTTATTAATTTAGAACCTTAGAGCCAATCAGAATAGAGTAATCAGACAGACCAGGGTATAATCAATGTTATTGAATGTAAACTGTTCTAAATCTGTTCTAAGCCTTATCATATCAGATTTGATAATATTCAAGGGATCAACTGGCACCCTATCTTGTATGTTTAGGCTGCAAGTGTACGTGTGTATGAGAACATTTGATGTTATAGCTAATACTCAATACTTTTTTTTTTTTAAGAATGGCTTAATATTTTTGCATGTTTGTAATGCTGGAATACATGTTTCCTGGAAGGGTTTACAGCAGTGCTCATTTATAATTCAGCAATATCGCACATGCAAGAGTACAGTTATACTGAATAACAGCACAGCTGTGACAGCAGGATTGCACGTGCTGTATTGCTTTTATACAACAGTTTTATAAATAATAAAAAGTAATACTGAGTAACTGACATTTGAACACAATATGGACAATTTTTTGCTTCATTCCTTGCACACCATTAAGCAACATGAAACACCAGTCTTGTGGATAATCAAACTCTTCAATAGTGTCTTGATAGTGGGTACAGAGAATCTTTACTTCCTTCCTAAACCTGCACAACGCTCTACTCTCTCAATCTTTAATAAGAAACCACCAGGTAGAAACCCAAACCAAAATCTTAATTATTCTGCTGTGGGAAGTAACAAATACTCTAAGCAAATCCTACATTGCACCTGCCCACTAGTGCCTGCTTACACACTCCCTCCCAGACACTCCTCCTCCAAAAAATAAGTGAGCATTTAAATAACAAAAGGGAGCAAATGTAAAAGAGAAAAAAGAAAATGAAATAACATGAAGCTCTGGCAAAGCACCCTGGTGATATAATATCTCCTGAAATATAACCATTAATAATATTATATATACATACATACATACATACATACATACACACACACACACACACATATATATATATATATATATATATATATATATATAGTCATCTAAAAACATAGTTACTATCTCAGTTCATGAGACTCAAATACATGTCACAAATTGGAATATTTTTGTGATTACAACCCATTTAAACAACTATTTAAATACTATAAGCGACTATATTTAATTTCAGTATATCAGGTAACAAGAGTTACCTGACGCCTGTCAGAGTTTTGAGCTGCTCATCATGGAAAGGAGGCTGCGCAGTATCTGGAGAACATCAGCCAGGCTAAAAATATAGACTGAGCAAGGACAGAGCACTCCAATCCTGGCCGAGAGGGAGAGGAACAGAGGGAAAGAGCAATCTCTGTTTGCCGTCTTTCCTTGTTTGGATTGTTATGGAGTGTCCCTCTTCAGAGAGGCATGCTAAGACTATCCTCAGCAAGGGTCACTCATTATAGAACTAATTAGGCCGAGACCATGGAGAATGAGAGAGCAGCAAGAATTAATCAGTGGCCTTGACCTATTCTTCCTGAGACAAGTGAAGACATGTAGGGACGATGATGGAGAAGGATCAGAAGATTGATAACTAACAGAGCAAGCCTGCAATCAGTACGCAGATTTTGGTATCATTAGTACAGGATATGACAACACACTTAGCCTAATTGAAACAATGATTTCCAGGAAATGAGGTCTGCTTGAGCTCTGGTACCACATCATTTCTCTGAAAGACATAAATTAGAGACTTCCCTGAATAAAAGTCTAGAGCTACACTAATGGAACATAATTAGACAACCTAAAAGGCTCAATGCTAGGATGTGGCTTTACCAGGAGAACAGGATGTTTTGTGGGAACTTTTATGACCACCACATGAACCACATAGGCTTTACAAAAAAAAAAAAAAAAATGAAATAAACCTACAAAAACACCAAATCTGAGATATTCCTGTCCACACCAGCTTTAGTCACAGGTGCTTTACAGTTGGAAACATTAATTACAGGAGTTGTGTCACACTGTGGATTTTTACTCACTCATAATTTCTGCTTTTATTGTGTATGTGGTCTTGGAGCAATCATAGGGTGTGTCCTGTGTTAGAACAGGGAGTGGCATGATCCTCCAGCAATGGTGGTTAATAAAATTTAAAGTGTTACCAGGAAGAAGGCCGCCACATTAGACATCTCATTTATTTCACTGTACTCTTATTATTTATGGAGATAATATGAGAGCCAGAGCCATATCTCCATGCGGTTTTCCCCTGGTTTCCCACTGAAGCCAAGCAGGGTACTGGCCAGTACTTGGATGGGAAACCTCCTGGGGAAAACCAAGGTTGCTTCTGGAAGTGGAATTATTGAGGTCAGCAGGGGGCGCTCACCCTGTGGAGCCCAATGCCCCAGTATAGTGATGGGGACACTATGCTGTAAAAACAGCACTGTCTTCAAATGAGATGTTAAACCGAGGTCCTGACACTCTGTGGTCAAATCCCAGGACACGTCTCATAGGGGTTCTGGGAAATTCCCTCATTAGCCCTTGTCTATCAAAGGCCCACCTAATAATCCCAATCTCTGACTTAGATACATCACTCTCTCCTCTCCACTAATAACTGGTGTGTGGTGGGTGTTCTGGCACACCATGGCTGCTATCACATTATCCAGGTGGATGCTACACACTAGTGGTGGTTGAGAAGATCCCCTCCCCCATACAATTTAAAACACTTTGAGACAAGCGCTATACATATGTAATTGTAAAGATCCGAAGTCAGAACTTGGCTCAAAGCCTGTTCAGCTTGTCCATCTGATATCTTCCATACTTTCCGGACAATAGAGCGCACCTGAATATAAGCCGCACCCACTAAATTTAAAAAGAAAAAAAAAACTTGTACATATATAGGCCGCACCTGTCTGTAAGCCGCAAGTGTTACACGAGATATTTACACAGAAAGATGTTACACAAAGATTCTTTTTAACTTTTGAAAAGTTTGAAGCATTGAAGCATGAAGCTCGTTAGCTGGTAAAAATCCATAAATTAGCCGCATCATTGTTTAAGCCGCAGTGTTCAAAGCGTGTGAAAAAAGTAGCGGCTTATACACCGGAAAATATGGTAGTCTTCTTGGATGGGCAAAATATTTTGGAAAATGACTTATGTAGCAGCATAGTGGCACAGTGTGTAGCATTGCTGCCTCACAGCTCCAGGGTCTCCAGTTCAATCATGAGCTTGACTTACTGTTTGGGCAGAGTTTCTGTGTATACCCTCCCTGTGCATTCTCTCCCTGTTTCCTCCCACCTCCCAAAAATGTCTCGGGGGCAATTTAGCCTAGCCAAGTGTGAATAAATGTGTGAATGCTGTATATGGTGCCTTGTGATTGACTGGCGACCTATCGAGGGTATATTCTCGCCTCACGACCAGAGTTCCTGGGATAGGCTCCGGATCCCATGCAGCCCTGACCAGGATAAACCACAACCTGAAAGTGAGTATTATATGAACCATGCATTAGTGTATATTTAACATTATATATGAAGTGTTTTTTTTTTTTGTTTTTTTTTAAGTTTCGGTTGTATCCATCATATTTCTAATTACGACTCATCCTGGGTAAGAAAAACCAGTAGAGAGAACTAGACACATCACACATTCGCATGACTTCCTCAAACCAATAAAGGCTCATGTGGTTATCTGACAGTTATTTGGCTCCAGTGAAGCAGACAAATTAGCTTTACTGAGCATGGAAACAGAGAAGATGGTTTTGTCTAACTTAAGACTACGACATATGACAAGTTCACAAGATTTGGCACGAGATCACAACACGAAGGCATGCATACAATGTCCAAGAAACATTGCTTTATACAGCATATTAATTTCCTGGCACCTGCCTGGGCACTACTGCAGAAATGGAGGAAAAGGAACTGATTTCATGTACAAATTAGTCATTTTCCCCCAAAGGATTGCAATAATGAGAAAAGCATGCAGAGCTAAAAATATTTCGTCCACAGGGAGTTCCACCAGCGAGTAAGGAGAGCCTTTCCTCAACTTTCCAGTAAAACTGTATTGAATCATGGCTTTATTTCTAAACTCACAAGTACTGGGTTCAGTGAGACTTCTTTATAAATCACACATAAGAACACACAACTCTATACAGAAATAAAGTTCTAAACGATGGACAAGACAGTTGTCCTTGGGCAAAGAAGATAAGGGAGACGGAAGCAAGAAATTGCCCTGAAGAAATGTCAATACCAGAAGTAGAGGACAAATCCCTGCTCCTATAAAACCTGTTCAATCAAGAACATAGTCACAGCCACAGACGCTCCATCCACACGCCATGAAGCATCTGCTGTCTTTGGTACACTTTTCTCGCCACAAGCTTCAGAATCTAAATCTACAGCATTATTGTAACACAATGAACTTTCGGGGGGAAAAGATACAGTCACTGGCTTAAAAATATTCACAAAATCTCAATTTTTCAAGTGAATTAGTTTTGTTTGAATAATAATAATAATAATAGTCTTTATTTTATAAAGCGCCTTTAAAAGTAGCTTCTCAAAGCGCTGGAAGCAACTAGTGGTGAGACAATAAGATAATCTCACGTGGCTACCGACAGGCAACAGGAATAAGGTCTGTGGTTGGTCGCCTGCAATGTTCGTAATATAGTCTCTTGCTCTGGAAATAAGTGGTTGATGGTCACATTTATTGTCAAAATGGCAAGCTCTGGCTTGGTGAGACCATAACCACATAATGAATATTTGCAGACATCTAGATCAGTCAAAGTATGCTCCACCTCCTTTGATTTCAATGTCTCATTCTAATAAACTGGCATTAATAACGAATGGTGGAACTTTTTGGATTAGTTCTTAAAAGTGTTACCTTACTGCCAGTCATTAGGGGTGATAACGTGGTCACACTTGAGTGCTGGGAAGCATATGTTTTCTCAGTGTACACAGTGATTATAGCCCGGTGTTCAATTATAATTTATAATACTGTGACATGGGGAACAGTTTTTCAATGAGGTGCATAAGAAAAAAAAGGACAAACTCCTGGATTAAAGTCTTAAAGGATTAAGCACAGCGTTCAAATCCCACACATCCTGTAGACGATACTGTCCTAAAACAGTCAAAGTGTGTAAAAGTAAAAGTTCTCTTCCTTGCCCTACTTCTCTATCTGGAATATTCGGTGTCTGAAAAACAGTGATTCTGAGGTCTCCAACTTTGGACATATTCAATTCTCAAGGCCCCAGCAGACCTGCTCGGGACTATAGTTAGTCTGATTTATAGCCCGGGAGTAATTGGGGTCAATTTTGTTTACTTGTACAGAAGTAGGGATGTTATGGTTTGAAATGGTCAAGGTATGATAACATCACAGAATCATGGTATTATTCGACCGTTTTTAAAAACACAAGCCAGTCGAGAACATTAAAGGAAAAATGTATTATGTAAACTGTAACTGATTACACAGCCAAAGCATCTTCATTGCTGTCACTCATATAGAGAAACAGAGACATCTGCAGTATGATGTAGGGGTTCGTACTCCAGAATGAGGTTGCAATGATTTTGGGAAGTCGCAGCTGGATATAAAAATGGATGAGATCAGTTGGAGTAAGGAACTCAATTGAGTACAAATAAATTGAAGATGGGTAATAGACGGAAATGCATTTTAATCAGATTTTTGAAAAGAAAAAAAAAAAAAGTCAACCGTGAGCTTCTCATCCTCATACACTGTGTCTAACTGTGAAACTGTGGCCCTATTCAGAAGCATGACGAATAAGAGAAATAAAACGCTCATAGTTTTTCACCCACACTTCTGATCTCAGGTGTTTAAAGACATTTTGTCACACGCTTTAGACATTATGCTCTGATCATACTTGGCACATATTAGTCTCAGATGTGAATTAGTCTCAGCTCAAGTCACATCAAATTACTTGCAGAAAGTGGATCACACTTTTGCTCGCTTCTGAATGCCCCTGTAGTAACTTCTCATCAATCACTCCCAGTCAATGCCGATCTACGATGACAGCGACTGTGACGCAGTGCTAATGTTTCATTCATTCATTTTAGTGTTATTGTCATATAGTAAATAAAAAGAAAACTAAACTTAATACACGAGGATTATTTATAATGGGTTTGTCCTTGGTGTGTCTCCAGACAGTTAAATAAATAAAATGACACTTCCTGCTGCCTGTTACATTTACTGAACTGCTTAATGTCATGTCTTCACTGTGTCTTCATGTAAGATTGCCAACCTATGTAGAGTTGCACCAGATGCAACCATTTGCTAACCAAGCTTATTAGCAGATGTACCAAACCAAAGCCACAAGCAGGTATGAGCACTTCTATCATATTCTTATATTGATGTATGCTGAAAAGTTCATTGTGTCATTTTGATGGGCATCAACAGTTTAAATCTTGAATAGACTACGTCATGAAAGCTTCACTATATGGTGCAAAGATTGTGGACACCTGACCATCACACCCATATGTGCTTGATGAACATCTCGGAGATTTCCCTCTTTTGCACTTATAATAATTTCCACTCTTCAGGAAGGCTTTCACTAGATTTTGGCATGTGGCTGTGAGGATATGGGTTCCATTAGTGAGGTCAAGCACTGATGTCGTTCCAGGGTTACAGGTCATTCCAAAGGTGCTCGGTGGGGTTAACGTCAGGGATCTTCCACACTAACTTTGGTAAACCATGTCTTCTTGGACCTCACTTTGTGCACAGTGGCACTGTGATGTTGGAACTGGTTTGGGCTAGTGAGTTCCAGTGAAGGGACGCTGTAATGCGACAGCCTACAAAGACATCCTACAGTTTGTGGAAGGACCACATGAAGGTATAATGCTCAGGTGCCTTTTTGTACAAACTTTTGTCATATAGTGCATGATTATACATAAAGCGACCTGTGAAAAGACTATTACAAAACTTGTTTGAGATCTTATCCGAAACTTTTACAAAGCAAGGGCATGCTAAGCTGAGTCTATTTTATTCATGAGCATGGAGAGGAAGAGAATCAGCCTGGAAAAGATTTACAAGCTTGCAGAAAGGGTTTGGACTGGAACAAGCTCTTGTTCAGAGACCAGGAAAAGGAAGAAGTGTACAGGAGGAGTCAAAGGGCATTTACAGCTACTATGATGGTCTATTTAATCATTTCTCAGGAAAAACCCTTTCCACACACAAAGCCAGCATGGCGCCAAGGCACCTAAGCAAAAAGGAAGAATATGAATACTGTCTCACACAAGAACAGGCAGTAAACAGGAAATGGTTAGAGGTGTTATACACGAAGAGGTGCTTCCTTTAAACTACAGTAGGGCACAATCCATCTTCAGACCCTCCCTAATTACTCTCAGTCAGCTGTCACTGTTTGTGACACGGCCCACAAAATACAGCGGTCCACTGTCCAGCCACGGTTTCAACTCTACCCTTACATCCTGATGCCTCAAACCCACCCGCCAGTCTGTCCACACATCTTCCTCTCCTGTCTTATCTCCTGCCTTTCTCCAGAACACGACATCCTGTTTGCTCTGCAAGCAGGACAAACACAGTATCACAAAGAAGCGCACAAGACATTTCACAGGCTATCACGTCTGCAGTGTAGTGCTGATATCTCTGTAATTGGGCTTTTCCTGTTTCGGGAGAGGATGCGAGAATGAGAGAAAAACAATGTGCAAAAAAGGGGGGGGGAGTTATGGGCTGACTACAGGACATGTACTAGAAAACAAGATCATATTACAGCAGTTTGCGCATCACTCCACTGACTGTCTGTTTCCGTTAGAAATGACTATAAAAATGTGTTAGAGGTAGTTTCATACATCTCTAAACTTTCTGAGATGGAACGCGTTACAGATGGAATCTGGAACGCATTACGATTAAACATTCGTCAGGTTACATCTATTCATCCAGATTTAATATCCATCCATCCATCCATCCATCCATTTTCTACCGCTTACTCCTTTTCAGGGTCACGGGGATCCTGGAGCCTATCCCAGGAAGCATCGGGCACAAGGCGGGGTACACCCTGGACAGGGTGCCAGTCCATCGCAGGGTACAATCACATACAGTGCCTTGCGAAAGTATTCGGCCCCCCTTGAACTGTTCGACCTTTTGCCACATTTCAGGCCTCAAACCAAGATATAAAACTGTATTTTTTTGTGAAGAATCAACAACAGGTGGGACACAATCATGAAGTGGAACCAAATTTATTGGATATTTCAAACTTTTTCAAAAAATAAAAAACTGAAAAATTGGGAGAGCAAAATTATTCAGCCCCTTTACTTTCAGTGCAGCAAACTCTCTCCGGAAGTTCAGTGAGGATCTCTGAATGATCCAATGTTGACCTAAATGTCTAATGTTGACAAATAGAATCCAACTGTGTGTTATCAAGTCTTCGTATAAATGCACCTGCTCTGTGATAGTCTCAGAGGTCCGTTTAAAGCACAGAGAGCATCACGAAGAACAAGGAACACACCAGGCAGGTCCGAGATACTGTTGTGGAGAAGTTTAAAGCCGGATTGGGATACAGAAAGATTTCCCAAGCTTTAAACATCCCAAGGAGCACTGTGCAAGCGATAATATTAAAATGGAAGTAGTATCAGACCACTGCAAATCTACCAAGACCCGGCCGTCCCTCTAAACTTTCAGCTCATACAAGGAGAAGGCTGATCAGAGATGCAGCCAAGAGGCCCATGATCACTCTGGATGCAGAGATCTACAGCTCAGGTGGGAGACTCTGTCCATAGGACAACAATCAGTCGTATAATGCACAAATCTGGCCTTTATGGAAGAGGGGCACGAAGAAAGCCATTTCTCAAAGATATCCCTAAAAAGTGTTGTTTAATGTTTGCCACAAGCCACCTGGGAGACACACCAAACATGTGGAAGAAGGTGCTCTGGTCAGATGAAACCAAAA
>JAFFST010052194.1:22819-64776 GCA_022414735.1 Noturus placidus
TTGCAAGGAGGAATGGGCAAAAATTTCAGTCTCTCGATGTGTATATCTGATAGAGACATACCCCAAGCGACTTACAGCTGTAATCGCAGCAAAAGGTGGTGCTACAAAGTATTAACTTAAGGGGGCTGAATAATTTTGCTCGCCCAATTTTTCAGTTTTTTATTTGTTGAAAAAGTTTGAAATATCCAATAAATTTGGTTCCACTTCATGATTGTGTCCCACCTGTTGTTGATTCTTCACAAAAATTACAGTTTTATATCTTTATGTTTGAGGCCTGAAATGTGGCAAAAGGTCAAACAGTTCAAGGGGGCCGAATACTTTCGCAAGGCACTGTACACACCCATTTATACGCTACGGACACTTCGGACACACCAATCAGCCTACCATGCATGTCTTTGGACTGGGGGAGGAAACCGGAGTACCCGGAGGAAACCCCCGATGCACGGGAAGAACATGCTAACTCTGCACACACATGGCCCCGGAGGGACTCGAGCCCCGGACCCTGGACGTGTGAGGCGAACGTGCTAACCACTAAACCACCGTGCGCCCCTAGATTTAATATAAACCGCTCAAAACAAACATTTTTCACTTTACCCTTTAATTAGCTTTTATTATTTGCCTTACTTTTACTGGCAAGTTATTTATACATATATTTATACACATTTTTATATTGTTTCTTTCTTTCTTTATTTATTTTTACTTCACATTAAAGTTTTTTGTTTCCAAAAATGTTTGATTTTTGTTAGGGATGAGCGATATTTTATCGTTTACGATATACCAGTAGAAATTCTCCCCACAATAAGAATTAGTCTTCCCACGATGTTTACGATAAAGCCTAGTTGATGACGTATTTCTGTGTGCGACGGTGTACGACACATTCGCAGCTCACGTGCAGACTGAAAACAACTACAGCGGAAGGCAGACGTGAAGCTGTGGAGGAGTTCATCACTAAACGAGGAGCTAGCTCTACAATCTGGAACTGGATTTATCAGAGCTATCACTTGTAGCTAAAAACAGTGATGAATATTACTATATTTATATCATCACTGATATCGTTATCGCAATAAATGCCAGAAAATATTGTGGTTTAGTTTTAAGTCCATATCGCCCATCCCTAGCTTTTGAGCTTGAATTGCACTAAATTAGCTGTACTCATGTTCAACGCACATGAATCGAAGAAGGCTTTGACTGAATGCATGACGTCACATGATGTGTCTTGGACCAAATCTGCAGAACATCGGTAATAATTTAGAAAAACTGCAAGCTCCCCACGAATTTTGCATTCATTGCTACGATCGCAAAATCCTGGAGGGACTATTGTATGAAACTTTTAATGTTTTATTATTATTATTATTATTATTATTACTTGCGAATGCCAGTGCAGCTAGCAAGGCTGGGTTTGACTAGTTATCAAACCTCTAAGAAGTTTGATTTCAAATGACTCACAAAAGAAATCACGGAATCTACCACAACAGCTACACTAATACATGGTTCATTTGCCACTCTCCGGTGAAATCCCTAATTCACATGGTCTATACATCAATCCGGACTGTGGATTCACTCACCATCTTCAAGAAACAGCTAAAGACCCACCTCTTCCGTCAAAACCTAACCAACTCATTAAAAAAAATAATAATAAAAAAAAAATGCACTTACACCTCCACTATGCGCACTTTGCTTCTTCTAGAACTCAATTAATAGATCTTGTATAGTAGCACTACTTGTATTGTTCTCTGCTTGATATCACTTTGCTTGTATCTCTCATTTGTAAGTCACTTTTGGCTAAATGAATAAATGTAAATCACTATGTCAACTCATTCATCAGCTGAGGTTATGACTGCTCCTTGACAAGCGGCTTGCTTCAATTCAAAGCACGTATATATCACATTGCAGCAAATCAATACGGAGATAAAACCCTCCTAATGCTAGATTTCTCAGAAGGATCAGACCACACTCAGGCACTCCTGAAGTAGCGGAACAGTTCAAAACCAGAATAAAGTGCACGGAAAACAGTTGCGGTCAAATTCAGGAAATAGTCCTGTCGTTAAAGGCAGATTCTGCCAGACAGGCTGGCTCACTTAGGAGTCTCTGGATCGGCTATGCGTTTTGTGTGTAAGAAAGAAAAAAAAGTTATATGAAATTATTTGAGTGTTTAATTTCATGACATAGTACTTGCCCAAAACCTCTTTATGAATTTGCTTAAAGATTAAGGATGACCATTTCTGCTCCTGGAGACAGTGGCACCAGGCAGACCTCGCTGGCACGGCTGCTTTCTCCCCACTGACGTCTGTCCAGCTGTTGCACTACTAAACACTGTGTAAATCTAATAACACACAGGTCATGCTCGGCAAACAAAGCTCATCAGCGTTGTAGCATAATGTACCCTTGTTCCACACTTCTTTTACAAGACAGCTGTCTCATTTAGTCCTGATCAGGTGCCAAAGCTCGTAAAAAAAACCCGGTGGTGCCTTGCTTCCATGAGCTTTTGGTATTTACATTTGGAGAGGAGAACACATTCTCCATCTGTCTAGCTGCAAAACCCCCACTGAAATTACACAGACACACAGCTCTCGACACTACAGAGCGCAGGTTACCGCAATACCGTCCTACCATAATAATTGTTGTCTCCTTGTTTAATTCGACGTTATGAAATTGTCACTTGGACCACGGTCTGAAATTAGAACTACAGTGGCAAAAAGTCAAGAAAATATTTACTGTTCATCAGGATCAGATTTCCAGACATGTAATAGCTAAGTAATGTTCCAGAAGGCATCTGTAGCAATTACAATCCATTTGCATGGGTATCATGGGTAACATATAAATGTCACAGTAAAAATTCCATGCGTACCACACACACACACACACACACACACACACACACCTAATTTTTAATAAAATATTTGACCTTTATTATAAGCACTGTATATAGTGGCTCTGCACGTTGAACTTTATCATTAGGTCATCACTTGTCCATAACATGAATCTAGGCTTTACCTGTGTAAAAAAAATAATAAACTTGATAAGAAGCATCGTTTCTCTGACAAGCCCTTTTTAACATTGACTATTTTATTGTTCAGCCATTGTTCAAACAGCCAAGAAAAGCAGTTCTGGAGTGTGTTTATACTGACGAAAACGTGAAAAGTCTCCTTTCTCACAGGATATGATGCAATCTTGACTAAAAGTCCAGATATACTCCTGTAATAATTGCCTCATCTCACCTCGCCTTGTAAAACTAGTCCGATCTTAAGATGAAAGAGACAGCGGCTGCATGGAAAAGTGTCGCACGTACACAGAAACGCACTTGAATCTGTATCTTGAAAAAGCCAGTGGTGAGCTGTAGAGCTTTTGATGTTTCGGTAGGAGGGAAGAGAGCAAGTGTTTATATCCTCCACAGTTGGACTCCAATCTATGTTTCTAAATAGAAGGTGGTTTCACAGAGAGGCTTGATTGAAGCAGATGGTATGAGCAGCACTTTAGACTAAGAGTAAGAACACAGCCTGACAAGTGCCTTGTGTAATACAGGACTGTGCTGTGGTTTGAGGAAATGTAGAACGGGAGCACCGAGTTGAGGAAAATGGGCTTCGTTTCTTTCCGTTGTCCATATACACCGAGTCGCCAGGCTATAGTTTCCAGGCATAGTCACCAAGCTATAAATCACTAAGGTGGTGCCGTACATAAACTGGCAGCTCAGTATGTCTAGTAGGTAGGTGTAAATAACAATCTGTATCTGTTTATTACTGAACATTCAGATTTTAGCGTGAAGTGGGCGTGGCTTATTTATTTATTTATTTATTTATTTTGTATGTGCGCAGGACTGCTTTTTTAATCCCACTTGCCCACTTTTCATATGTGCCGATGTCAGCTTCACATGATGTTTATGTTAATATAAACAAAATATTAGTCAAATGAAAATGGCAGTTACTTTACATTCACGTTAGTGAACGTGGCCTTTCTTTATCCTGCAAGCTTCATGTCTGACCGCTGGCTCATGCCCATTAGCTTCCTAGCTGACCAATGGCGTATGTGTAAATAACAACCTCCTGCTCTTGTGACTTTTTTTGTTGTTGCATCCTGTTGTTGACCCTTTCTGGCAAGGGTTTTTTTTGGGGGGTTTTATTTATTTATTTATTTATTTTAAGAAACACGAATAGAGCACCTCTTTTTCCTAGTTACTAGATTGGTTGTATAAATAATAATGTGTCATCCATACACACAAACACTTACTTGCCAGTTTATTAAGCATAGAGATAGAAAGTAATAAACTGGAACCTCTGAGTGATCGCAGGAATAAATATTCCAAATCTTTAAAAAGCTTTTTGGCTGCAGGAGGTGCTGACAGTTGGGGGGGATGTGCCTTAGCTAAAACAGCCCCAGAGGGAAACTCCCTTTTTTGGAATGCACTAAGCCATGCCATTTCAGCGTGACACTCCAAAGCGCATACATGCAGGAAGCAGCATGAATACACAACAATAAACTAACAGCAATAAAAAAAATAGTCATCAGTCAAGTGGTGGGGGAAAAACAACAGAACTTCCAGGAACTAAGAATGACAATATTAAAAGCAAAGTTATTTGTTTTCCTCTTTTTCTTAAAATAGAGCTCAGACTATGACATTAGTTGCAGGGTGACTCCGAGGGCAAGTTAAGGGCTTTCTGAAGGAAAAGATGGCTTTAACTGAGAAGCTCCACCGCTTTGGGATAAAAATAGGCCCCGGAAAAAAAAGGGAACTGTATGCTCTACAGCTGCTGCATTGTTCCAAAGTGGAAAATGGAAAATGCAGTTACCAGTAAACAGCATGCGGGCGATAACCTTAGTCCTGACCAGCAACTTGCAGCAGTCAGTGAGGGAAAACCGGCACAGAACTCAAAGTTCACTTTAATACTGAAAGCTCTCCTCATACCTATGCATTCCATCAAATGTGTAGTCACTATTTGCTGTAGGTATGTGCAAACATTAAAATTTCATTAGATGAATTATCATAATTAACAGTGCTATCACAAAATAATTTTTTTTCAATTTTTTTTTTTTTTTAATGTGCCTGTTCCCATTCACAACTAAAAAAAATAAAATAATACAGCTTGACATTGTGAGGTTTGCTTCTGTATTGAAGCCTGATGCTAACTGCAAATATTAGGAAACATCAAGGTCTATTAAATATAGTATAAATATGGTCAATTAACACTGTATATGCCTACACACACCTGTAACCCTTGGGTTCCACAATGAAGCCATACCTCTGAAATGGAAAATGCAGAGAGCAGGTAAACAAAGAGCAGAGTGATAACTCCTCACCAGCTTTCAGACCCAATGGTGGTGATAAGCCTTAAACAAGAAGAAATAGCCACCAAACACCACAAAATAAAAAGTTTGGTAAGAAAAGTTCCATTGGCCTTCCAATTTTACTTCAAGTGACAACCAAATTACAGTGATTGGAGATGGGACATGACTCACACTGCCCTCCCTGCTACTGACTAGGAATTAATTAGCATAGCTTACACCAAGCCAAAGATTCAGTGTTTGATGGATCCCCTTAAGGCCAGATTCAAGCATCAATATACAACCAACACCATTCAAGCAGCACAAATCTACTCAACTCTGTAAACACGACATTTTTTAGGCGCGTTTCCAAAACTCCTCACAACCTGTTCCACTCATGCAGAGTGCAAAGGAAACAGGAGGCACTGTAAGTGCAGGTGGAGTTGCTTTGTGGAATATCCCCCCTCCCCAAACACACCCTAGCTTTTAAGTATCCACCACACATGGCATTCCCTGATCACCTTCTCAAAATGACTCATTTGCTTTACTTAAAAGGTCTCTACTGAAAACATGTGGCAATCTGATACTACCACAGAGACAACGACACTGGAGTTAAACTACATGGATTACTCTTCTGTGTGTGCACATGTGAATATACAAATCACTGATGCAAAGCAGGGGTCATTGTATTGCCAACCTCTTCTGCACATTTGCTATAAATGGGCACCTTGTGGCAAAGACAGAAATACTGATGTTGCTCTAAGAGTTCTCTGTTATAGTTGCGCTAATGCTTTCCGTGAGTGAGTGTGTACATGTCTGTTTTAGTGGTCCTGGTTTCCCTCAAACACAGAGGCAAAAACACGAACTGTCTGTCATGGACACTGCAATCCTTAAAGGTTAACTGCCTCTTTCGTTTTTTCATCTCATTTTTAATGGCTGATGTTGAATGTCTCCAAGAAAACATCGCTCCCATCACTCCCAACCTCTTATAATCCACCTCACCATCTCTGACCAGTAAATGCAACTGAGATCAATGCCAAGAATAGCAAACTACAGATACGTATAGAAATTCTGGAATAGCTTTCCTGTCAATATTTGGTAGCAATGGACAATAACTAGGGCGCATGGTGGCTTAGTTGTTAGTATGTTCGCCTCACACCTCCAGGGTCGTAGCCCAGTGTGTGCAGAGTTTGCATGTTCTCCCTGTGCTGTGGGGGTTTCCTCTGGGTATTCCGGTTTCTTCCCACAGTCCAAAGACATGCATGGCAGGCTGATAGGCATGTCCAAAGTGTCCATGTGTGAATGTGTATGTGATTGTGCCCTGCAATGGATTGGCACTTTGTCCAGGGTGTACCTCGCCTTGTGCCCGATGCTCCCTGGGATAGGCTCCAGGTTCCTCCGTGACCCTGAAGAAGGATACGCGGTATAGAAGATGGATGGATGGACAATAACTAGCCTGGGTGCTTGTACCAGCAGATTTCATGCCCAGGCTATTAGTGCGAAAGAAACATTTTCATTGGTATGTGGTTATGTTTAAACTTAAAGTACTTCCTGGTGGTGCAACACACCTCAATGCAGTAATTATAGCAAGTGCTTCTCAATTCTAGAACAGTTTTTACTAGGCAGAATACTTAGGGTATACAATAGGGCATGACAAACAATCTTTTCAGGGACATGCCTGCACGCGTTATGTAGGGACAGAAATGCCTCCACTACAAGTCTAGTCCTTCTGGTTAATGATTTGTATGCCAGAAGTACCCTTACAATATTCTTCGAACAGGAAGCAAGCTATGAAAAACTTTCAGACATTTGGCCTTGCCCTTACCTTGACCCTATTTGGATCAGTGCCAAAATATAATCAGTTCATCTTTTACATATAAATCCTACAAACATTCAAACACTCGTTCTTGGGATATCACACTAATGAGGATCTCGGACGCATGCATGGTGATGAAGAGATCCCCATAAACATAAGGGTTTCAATGATGATCAAAAGTCCAGCAAAGGTCGTCATAACTCTTCTACTAGCACAACAAACAGTCACCTCACAGTAATGGAGAGAAAAGTACGGAGCCCCCTAGTGCCACGTAAAAAAAAAAAAAAAAAAAGCCGTGTGTAATCCGTGCTCTCGGTTTAGCAATCCGTACTCTCTGGGATCCGTAGAAAAGAAATAAAAACCAATGTCAGACTTGAATGATATCTTTCACATCCGACATGAGAACACCACATTCCACCGCTGAAACGTTGGTTGACATTTTATAAAGGGTGCAAACAAAATCTACTACATGATCATGCACCAATTTGTTTCCCCTAGTCTGTATTAATGCACCAGCTAACTAGCTCACCACACTTCATTACATTATCTTAGCTGCCAGTTTTTACACACTAAAGTTTACACTTTCCTGGTGTGCTAGCTAAAAAATGAATCGTTTGTTCATTACCATCTGGGCTTACGACACTCTTTTCAGTCAAGGATGAAGTCGACCTTCCATTATCATAGGGGTAAAGGTAGTGGACACACATTAGGCCTGCATTAGTACTAATAACGTTGCACAGAGGTCACATACCAATAAAGACATTATATTAGTTCTACTCTCTCTCTCTCTTGCTCTCACTCGCTCTCTCACTCTTTTCTTAGCTCTTTCACTGCATTTACATTTATAGCATTTGGCAGATACCCTTATCTAGAGCTACTTACATTTATCTAATTTATACAACTGAGCAATTGAGGGTTAAAAGGGCTTGCTCAAGGGCCAAACAGTGGCAGCTTAGAAGTGGTAGGTTTTTAAATAACGACCTTCCGATTGGTATTCCAACATCTTAACCACTGAGCTAGCAGTCATGAGTTCCTAAACTATGCTCCTGCACCAAGCCCTTGCTCCAGCATCCTTGACTTACCACTGACTGTTGAACTAATCTGCTAATCTCTTTACCTGCATTATAATTCAATGTATTTATATACTTATTACTACCATACATTGATAGGTTTTGGTTTCTTCCAAGATCTCTTAATATTTTTTCAAGTTTTCTTGCCCTTGGGTTGCTGACTTGCCGTTAGGGCACTAATGTCTATAAAGGTGCATTAAGCAAGTCTGTACGATAAAAATCACTACAAAAAATTAAATACTAACTCCCTCTCCATGTACGTTTGGTACATGGAGGGGGAGCTCACGCTCATGCTCACCACCCTCACGCTCATCAAAACAAGCATGGAAAACAAGTGCTCAACAGTCCCTCTTTAATGACTTGGCCAGACAGCCATGGCACACTCCTGCATGATAAAAGTGTTCCAAATATAAAGAACACAATTTATCGCACAGTGAAGGCAATAAAGCTGTGTGAATAAAACTAGGACCAAAAAAAGTGTCTGACATCATACACGGCTCAGAAGGTCAAGAAAACACAGCTATAATATTTTCACACTCAAAAGCAGAAAATTAGTGGCATATTCTGCTTTAATTAAGACTTGCGTCATTCAAACTTGCAGCCTTAAAACAGTACTTTACCAGAATACATGCATTTCATAAGCTATTACACAAATTTATATATTTACCAAATCCCACGTATAGTGACTATGGTGTATGCTGTACAGTGGAATGTACATTTTGAACTCTTCAACTTGCCAGCATCTTCTCTATACTTGTACCTTCTCCAACTCTCCGATTCTGCTGGTGATTCCTTTATAAATGGGTCCTCATGAGTACAAATGGCCTTCAGCTCCTTTAAATCTTTCCAATTTCCAGACATTTCTCCTGTTATTCTTTGTTGACTTTAGGATTTCTCTCCTGTTGTTGCATTACTATTCCCTGGTAACAAACCAGCTTCGGTCCAAACATGAGCCCTCTTGATAATTTCCCAGAAACTGCACTAGGTCTTATCCAGTTCATTGACACACCAGTCTTCTCAGAACCTGTTACATACACAATTAGTTACCACTTCCTGTCAATTTCTAATAAAAGCAGATGTATAAAAGAGCCTCGATCTACTTAATATTAGTGATATATTGATCTAATACTGGGTGACATGGGCTTACTGAAGATAAACGAATCAATAAACGTTGTGGATATCAGATATTGGCACAAAATGCTGGTTTTGCATTGGATTTTACAAATTCTAATATCCATATCCGGGGGGCACGATGGCTTAGTGTTTAGCACGTTTGTCTCGCACCTCTGGGGTTGGGGATTTTAATCCCACCTCCACCCTATGTGTGTGGATTTTGCATGTTTTCCCCGTGCTTCGGGGGTTTCCTCCCCCAGTCCAAAGACTTGCACTGTCGGCTGATTGGTGTATCAAAATTGTCCATAGTGTATTAATGTGTGTGCGATTGTGCCCTGCAATGGGTTGTCCCCTGACGTCTGCTCTAAGTCCCCTGGGATAGGATCCAGGCTCCCCCCATGGCCCTGTGTAGGATAAGCGGGATGGAAAATGGATGGATGATATCCATATCCAAATAAAAATGAATGAATAAATGATGTGGACATCACAAAAGCTTATATATCCAATAATATATAGCTAAATACTGGATATATTGTACCTTCTGGGTCAGAGTGAGAAGAAAAAAAAGAAAGAAGGAAACACACTAGTAAAAAGTTATGGTCTCTCAGAAGACGAGTAAACCAGGCCACAGGCCATTGAGGAAGATGGAAATAGAACTAGAATATAGTTAATAAGCTCTAGGGTCCAGTCCTAGCTACACACACACACACACACATACCCTACATTGTATGAACACACTTAATTGACTATACAGCTGCCCATCATATACACACTCATCTACAGCACAATAAACAATAAGGATGATGCAGGTGCCCTTTGTTGCAGTCTTCTAAACGCACTCAGGCAAGTATAAAATCGAGCGCTAATTTATGCCACCACACGTCGTTCAAGTGGATGTGATTTGATCACACTACACTGATATGCAGTGTTGAATGTTGACATGTTTATCTACAGGTCAAGAACAAAGGTCAAGAGCAAATTCAGGAAAAAATATCAGCCTGGAGCAATAGCTAGGTACACTAAACCGTCCTTACACTCATGTCAAAGAAGCATTTTCCATTAAACTAGGAAGAAACAGATCCCAAAATGAAATCCCGAGGAACCACTCAACACTGCCTTCTTATGAAATAAATGAATGCTCCTAAGTAGAATATATTACATGCATTTCATAAATGAAATAAACTTTTTCATGAGGTGACCTGCTCTTTTTATTCTGAAACCATGAACACTTGGCTGATCTCTAGCAATATCATATTGCTGAATGATAAGAATCCAATCGGTCACCTGTCAGCCTCCATGATAAAAGTGTGTGGACAAGTTTCTTAGCGAAATGAAGACAACACAGCACACTGTGCATCTGTGCTCGCTCACTCGTGAAGATTTGTCTACTAAAACAGAGTCAATGGAAAAATCAACAAAGCCAACCCAGGTGGAGTAGGATCAACTACACAAAGTAGCTGAAACCTGACGTTTGTGGAAGTATGTATGTAACTTGCTCTCTCTTGCATGCACACACTCTCCCTTTGCCTGTACTAGGCTGTGATTAGCCCAACCCTTTTTTAAGCGAGCTCTGTCTTACGTCCTTCATTCGTGCTTCATGTTTACATTCCATCCATGCGGCACGTCGGAACACGCACGGCAAACGGACAATGCGAACCATGGTTTGCACACCCTTCTGCATCTGGATACTGTAGTAAGGAGACACCAAACTGCAACACAGTGGTATAATAAAACGCAGAAGTCCCAGTTCGACTTATGGTGAGCAAGCATGCCAGGCCTCAGATCCTCCCTCTGACAGCTCTGTGTTGGATGGCCAGAAGAAGTGCAGACTAAAAGACAGATGGCAGACTGTTGGGACGCACTGTATACTCCCAGTTAATCCTAAGTAATATCTGCAGGCACAATATTAGTCAAAGTCCATGAATGCTTGAGAGTGTGGGCCCTTTCATTAGCTGTTCTAAGGTTCATAAAAAAAAAAAAAAAACACATGAAAAATACAGGGTGTTACTGAACATGCCCTAACATGGGAAGATATGCAGAATACCAGTTCTGTACCAGGACCCAATGAATGTGTGTGAATAAAGGTTTTAATATCTCTAAATAACTTCAATCTGTCATCACTTCATCTTGAGGAGCATCTTGGCAATGGCAGTTACCCAGAATTTAGTACACCTTACTAATTAAACACATACTCCCTGATCTTGGATACTGGGGTAAATTATAATACCAAAATGAACCAACACAGAGAATGCCTCCATTCTTAAAATAGAAATTCCACAATAGCAAAAGCTGACCATTTTGGTTATACTGTAGCAGCTACTACCTGCAGCAAAGATTGACAAAATCAGTACAAGCAGATTTTTTTTGTGTGTCCAGGTTTGTAGTGTTTCTATTCATATTTGTCTGGCAGAGAAGGTTCAACGTCCATCCATCCATTATTTTTCCATACCTCTTATCCAACACAGGGTCTCAGGGAGCCTGAAACCTATCCCAGTGAACTCGGGGCACAAGGAGATGGATACCCTGGATGGTGTACCAAACCATCGTAGGGCACAATCGCACACGCTTTCACATATTACGAACAATTTGGAAATACAATGCATGTGTTTGGCCTGGGGGAGGAAACCCCCGAAGCATGGGGAGAACATGCAAACTCCACGTCCACAAGGTCCCTCGTTCAACAACCAGAAAAAGAAGTGAAAAAAATCTACTCATCATTGACATTAACAAAATGAAAATTGTTCATTTGGTATGTAGCTATGTTTCATCATAACATGATTCACAGTGTAAAGCTGAAACATTGGCCCAGGCCTTGCTGACACAATGTGCCAGATTATAAAGTTTGTTAGAAGAGGAAAATCATATACTTATTCACTTCCCATAATTTGTTTTAATGTGTTTAAGTAGCTAACCAACTTACACTAGAGCTCTTACATGCTCAGAGGTCTGGCTGGTAAATTGTACAATTGTCCACCCCTGCAAGGCCCTCAACTGATACCCAAGTGTCATTCAACTCACACTGTAAGGGAAGTGTGGTTATCTGCGCCTCACTTTGGGAGGGTGTGTATTTCATGGCAGCCTTCCCACATTCCCTTGACTTTGGATCAGTGCCAGACATGGACATATTCCACCTTATCTCACATCCTTACCTGAAGAAGGGCTTATTTTCTTTCCGTCGCTAACTATCTGAGGCTGTGTGGCAGCAGGTTCAATGATCTCCAAGGAGAAGTGTTTATTCTCATGTCTGTATTTCTGGATGAGCAAGATTCTTTTTGACTGCACAAACGTGAAATTCACACAGAACATATTTGTTTTATTAGCCGCACTATCTTCAGTTACAGCAGACATGTATGCGTTTACTGCTAAAGGCCACTCTTCTTTGGCGTTTCGATCGTGGTCTAATGAATAGAACGGAAAAAATGATCCTCCTTAATTGCACGTATAATTATTTTATGCACATTTTAGAGATTTTCTACGCATCTGGTGTATCCATGCAGAGTTTTTTTGTTGTTGATTTTTTTGCGATATCCCAAAATTCGCATAAAAATACAAGGAAACAGCTATTGAAGAGTAAATGTCTATAAATAAGATACATTTTCTTTCATATATAGTTTTTTTTTTAAGAATAAAAGTGAAGCTGATGTCAGTCCATTATTCTCAATATCACTCATCTCACCATATGTTTACTCAATTTTACCCAATAAAGAGGAAGTTTGTGCCAAGGATATCACTTATCCGTTACACGAAAACAGATTTGAAATCTAACATAGTTTTCTGGATGTGATTCCAAGAAGTGATTTTTTTTAACTCATCTAAGAAGAGCAGCTTGAAAGTTGCTTGCCTCAGTGAACCATGTGAGATGACAACATATGTTCTGGAAAATATCTGCAATAAGTCACTTTCTTTTTGTTAGAGAGTTGCATGAGGAGTGTGACACCGGCCAGCTAACATCACTGCAATTCATCATAACATTTCTGCCTCGAGGACCAATTAGATCTGATCGCATATTGACTGTTTGTTAAGGGTACATTTACAAGACAACGATGTACTAGAAACGGAAACGTCTTGAGTGCAGACGTTATCAAAATGATCCCCGTTCACACGGATCCGCGAAAACGACTAAAAACGCTGTATTATGCAGGCGTTTGACATGCGGAAGTTTTCCTTCCATTCGCTCTCGTCGACAACTCCTTTGATAAAGTTTTCCCACCATCTGCTTGTCCTCCCTGGTCTTAAACAAACGCACCTATGAATCCCCTTCGTCGGCGTACATGAGGGTTAATAATGTGGCGTATGTAACAAATGTGTCTCCGCTGGTTGTAGTAGTGATGCAGTAAATCTACACTTTGCTGGAGAAGCACAAACAGTCCTGTAGTCCGCTGTTGAAGTTTTTAACGTCTCGCGCTTTTTTTCCAAGTACTCGCACACATGCCTATAGACTGAACGCATAATACGCGTGCGCATGACATCATCGTTTTCACAAATTAGCGTTTCTCTATGTTACAAAATGGTTTTCAAAAACTTGAAACTTGGTTTTCAAAAGCTTGCACTTTTTCCCCAAAGGTTTGCGTTTTCAGGCGCCGAAAAGCCGTTGTTGTGTAAACAAACAGCCAAAACGCATTAAAAAGTTCTCTGTTTTTAGTTGAAAACATTGTCTTGTAAACAGCCCCTAAGTCATAAAGTCTTCTGCCCGTTCCTCTCAGTTCCCTAAAGTCTGCACAGCCGGAGTCTGGCTTTACTTACTTTCTCCCATATGAAAAAAAGTTTCGTCGTGGTAACTGAGAGGAGAATAGATCAAAGGATTCAGTCAAGATTTAAACTTCTCATCTCTGGAGTGTTTGGACACAAGCAGAAAGGGCACTTTGGAAACACATGCTGATTGCGTCAATGTTTGGAAGTCCAGATTAGCCTTTCCGATTGAAAATCCAACTCATGAGCAGCCAGGCACGGAGAGGAAGCAAAGCGCTAATAAAAATAACATAATCTTCCTTTCATTAAGTTTCCACCACAGCTCCAGAGCCTGAGACACTCTCTGAACCTCCTTCTTCTTCCCAAAAGCCACAAGCTGACGGATTGTGTTCGTGATCAATTACTGGTTCTTTTTTAACGCTTCCAGACTTGAAAGCCTGCAGGATGCAGATGGCGTGCGTTAATTTAGTGGTGGATTTACCGAGCAGACACTTCGCTCTTAAGAATGTCAAACGTCCTCATCTGGCTACTTAACTCTGGAAAGTCTATCTGTGTGAAAACACATGGTCTCGTGTTCCATTACCAACATCCATCTTAAACCATTTGTTTCATCAGGGAAGTGCTGAAAGTGCTTTGTGGCCAAGCAAAATCCAGCAACCGACCTCTCAGAACAGCAGTAGTTCTCATCACACCACTTAGCTCTACACACACACAGACATCAACCTGCATGCGGACTTTCACCTCCTGACATGTGTCTACTGGCACACGCTCTATGTTTACCATATAGTGGCTAAAAATGAAAGACTTGTGGCCATGTGCATATTTATTTTAAAAAGGAAACTCAGCAAGTCTTTACAATGGAGTTATTGTTTGTGTTGGGCTTGAGCATTCGTAATAGCACTAAACCACGCATTCACTCAGACAGACCTTCTTTCAGATGACTTTTTATTCATGTTTATTTGGCTTGCGTAAATACAGCACATCACTGGCATTTCTCATGAAAACATGGCAGAAACAGACCGTGCTAATGAGGTGGAACCGGAGAAAGAAAAAGTAAGCAAGAGATGCATGTCGGTGAATTCGCTCTGTCAAAGCAAATATGTTCCAAATGCAAATTAATCCACCTCAGCTTGAATCAAACAAATCTTGCCCAATCGTGCGCTATGCGCAAACAAACACTTTTCGTTAACCTTGTTTTCCTGCAAACGTCTGTTGGAAATAAGGAACATGACGGCAGGTAAAAATCACCATCAGTCTTCTTTCCGGTGCCTTTCTTCTGCTAATGAGACTGACAAATTCTGCTACTGTAGCTGTTCACAAGTTTACATGACGTGTGGCTGGTTACAGGATTGAAAATCTATGCAAGAGTCATGCGAATGTTTTTGTAATGACCTTGTAGCGTCTTTACTGTCTATGAACAGTTTAAGATCTGTTTACATGTAACTGGCAGCAGAAAAGAATCAAATAGTTATATTATAGTGTCCCATTTCTGAAGTTTAGCTGCCGTGCAAGGCACTAACTTGCCATCGGGGACAACTTAGTGTTCAGTGTCTTGCCCAAGGACACTTCGGCATGTGGAGTCACATAGGCCGGGAATGAAACCGCCAACCCTACGATTAGTGGACAAACAAACCATTTGCTGAGTCACAGATTCTGGGTTAATAGGCATAAAAGTACTCTCAGGTACTTGGATGTTTGGTCAGGTGTTTAGATTTGGTGCTTAAGCAACAAGATTTAGATACTATTTAAATTGCAATGAAAAGATAGTCGTACATATTGATATGCTATCAGAACTCATGGGACGAAAACATCCTTTAGGCTCCCTCTTTCCAGGAACGTGTGATTTGTCACAGCAAAAACCATTGGTGTTTAGTTAGCATCCTCACACCACATTGCAATGCATAGTCTACTGACTGATTAATAAACTAAACGTGAACGCTTTCTGCTCTTTCGGGCTTTATTGCAATTTTAATGTGCACGCTGTTAAATGGAATTGTGTCTTCTAACACACTGTGGGACCGTGAGATGTGTTTCTGATACGATTACACTGTAATGTCTCTTTTCTCATAAACTCAGAGCTCTGTCTCTAGGAAGCATCGTGCCATTATGACGTTACTCAAACTGAACCCAGATTGTTGCATTCAATAAGAACAGATACACAGCGTGACAGACAGTTCTCAGCTTTTACAGGGCTAGAACTAAATGAAATGATCAACGCCTCCACGTTCGGATGTAAATATAGTTTCAGGATTTGTACATATAAATGGCAGTTAGCAGAGGTGGACAAATCATCCAGGCTATGCATTTTTCTTTCTTTCACAGTAGCAGGTTCAGGGAGCTGTTACTATAATTGTCAAAGATAAATACACCTATGGACTTTCAAAAAAAAAAAAAAAAAAGAGAACTTCTCATCTGATATGTTTATTTAACGGCCTGTGCAGGATTTCACAGAGGTTTTGTGGCTGTTGTAGGCAAAAATGCTGAAGCTTTTTTAAAAATTTGCAATGCAACTTGCGAAGGTTTTTGTGCTTTTGAATCGGGGAAATTGCGATATGGACTTAAAACTAGATCACGATATTTTCTGGTTTTTATTGCGATAACGATATCAGTGACGATATAAATATAGTACCATTCACCACTGTTTTTAGCTACAAGTGATAGCGATGATCTTTAGAGCCTCAGAAAAACAAACATTGACTTAAAAGTAAAACTGTGTGGCTGTGGCTCAGTCGGTAGAGCGAGTTGTCCACTAGTCGTAGGGTTGGTGGTTCGAATCCCGGCCCGGATGATCCCATGCCGAAGTGTCCTTGGGCAAGACACTGAACCCTAAGTTGCCTCCGATGGCAAGCTAGCACCTTGCATGCAGCTCTGCTACCGTGTGTGTGAATGGGTGAATGAGACACAGTGTAAAGCACTTTGGATAAAAGCGCTATATAAGTGCGCCATTTATTTAAAACGGAATTCTGTAACTAACCAATTCCAGATTGTAGAGCTAGCTCCTCGTTTAGTGATAAACTCCTCCTCAGCTTCACGTCTGCCTTCACCGTCACACACAGAAATATGTCATCAACTAGGCTTTATCGTTATTATCGCAGGAAGACTAAATGTTATTGTAGGGAGAATTTCTACCGGTATATCACAAACAATTAAATATCGCCCATCCCTAAATTGAATGAAATTGTTCCGCATGGTCTTTCGCAGTAATGTTTGTTTGTAAATGTGGCCTTTTAACTGTACTCATGTTCGATACACGTGAATCGAAGACGGCTTTGGGTGAATGAGTGTTGTGATGACATCATATGATGCGTCTTGGCCAAAATCTACAGAAAATCTGCAGTAATTTTGAAAATTTGCAAGTTCCTCCAAATATTTGCTTGGTTTTGTGTTCATTTCTGCGATCGCAAAATAGCAACATCCTGGAGGGACTGATTTAAACATAACACACACCAACTGGTTCGTACATTTATCAATTTCTGCAGAGTGCACATGTATTATGCATTATGTATTCTGGCTGTTGGTAGAACTATTTTTATTAGGCATGCTAATTAGCTTAAACGCATGCTAGACCATCTTTCCTGCATCGGGAACACAAAGGGATGTGGAAACACAGTGCGGTGCAGCATAAACACTGTTACATAACTCGAATGCTAGCGCACCATGCAGTAAGCTCACATTTAAACACTAATAAAGATGCTAGTAATGTTGTGAAGTTTTCTGAGGTGCTAGCCTAAGACACATGTACAAAAAACTGAAATGTTAAGTAAATATTTTCAGTCGTTTATGCCAAGGTTTCATCTCCGGAGGCATTAACAGAAGAAGAGAAAGAATACAGTTACTTATTTTAGTCCTCACAGAGAAGTTCTCACTTGCATTAATGCACCTAATCATACTTTTGGGTTCAATTGTATTATCGAGCGCTCCCTCTAGGATTTTGCGATCGCCGAAATTAATGCGAAATCAAGGAAACTCCGCAATATTCTGAGGAACTTGCCTTTTTTTTTGCGCCAAGACGCATTGTCATCATAATGCATATTCAGCCAAAGCTCTCTTCGATTCATGTGCATCTAGCATAAATACAGCTCAAAGGTCTCATTTACCAACAAACATCACTGTGAAAGACCGTACAAAACTATTGTGTGCAACTGCAATTTTGCCAATTCAAGTAATTTTCGGCACAAAACACTCCGCAAACTACAGCACAAATTTTTTTTCAAGCCACAGCTAAATCAAGCATTTTTGGACGCCATTTTTGGACTGATTAATGACTTTATGATTAGGTTCAGTATGTCAGTTTAGCAAACCAGTGACAGGAAATTCATTAAAGTGCACCTACTATGGATATTCAATTATTACCTTCCATGTAGTGTGTTAAAGAGCTGTTTGTGAATGTAAAAAAGTCTGCACAGTTTGGAAAATCTAAGTGCGTGACAAACTGAGTTATTGACTCCCAAAAGAAGGAACGGATTCTGAAAAGCTGAAACGAGTAATTAGTAATTCCAGACTTTACTTCCTATACTAACCTACTAGGTTTGTAACAAAAAAAAACCCGCTTCTGATCTTCATTGGCTGCTCGCTGACAGCAGTAGACCAATCACAACAGACTGGGACATCTGACCAATCAGAGCAGAGTATGCTCTCTGAAAGGTGGAGTTTAGAATGATTGTTTTGTGACACTAGGGGGGAAAAGGTAATGCTGCAATTTAAAATCATGAGCACATTAAAGTGTTTTTTGACCTTGGATGCATGCAAATCTATTGTATGAGACCTTTAAAACAAAATTAGACATATTTCAAAACAATAATAGGTGCGCTTTAAATAACAAAGCAAGAAAACTACAGGAATAGATACAGTTAAATTGTAATCAGCCTTGGAAATATAAGCCATGTCGTTTCTGTGTGCTGCTTGTCCATCAGTAAACAAACTTGAAGACTCATTCTCTTCATATTTGAATAGGCATACTGGGAGGGCCTATTTTTAAGTTAAATGAAGCTCATAAGATCCTGCTGGCATACACAGACTTTTCCCATCATAACTGCCTCATGCAAACAAGTCCTGTGGCTTTATGCACCACATAAACATGAAGCGGACTAAAACTAAAACCCTTCTACACACCTATCCTACACATTATTCTAGAACACTGCCATCCAAGCTGCCACCATTTACACTTGTAGATATGTAGGTGGCAGCTCCAGCAACAATCAAGCCGTTTTGGGCTGCAGCCAGATCAGCTGAATTTCCTAAAGAAAAGCAATTAATATTTCCTGAAGAGCATGAAATTCTTAACGGTGCTCAGAATATTTGAGCTGCTAGCTACAGCTTCGATTTCCGACACATGCTTATAAACACAAAGTCACTGGACGAATAAGCGAAAGTCTATTTCAGTGATCAAGGCCTAAATTAGTGTTATGACCAAATGACTATATGCGCTACCTGCTTTTTCTTTCCTTCGTGTAAATTGGAATACGCCCCAAACCCCCCACCTGCCACGACACACACACACGCATGCACACGTACGCACGTACATAGTACACAAAAGGTCCCACTGACAACAAGTGTGTGACGTGTGCATGAAATACATTTCAACGTGTACACATGCAAGCAAATCCACAACAAGCAAAGCTGAGAAAGTTAGGCAATGCAGCCATATATGCATTTTAGTCACGTTCACTTGTAAAAACTTAATAAATAAATAAAATCTCGTGATATGTATTAGGATAGTCTATTATACAAAGTTCAGCAGTCATGACAGAAAAACTATTCTAGGATGCAGATCAGGGAAGGGGGCGGGGGGAGGGGGTGTTCCCTCTATGTTTAGGGCTAAAGGTTCACACGTAGAAGAGTGCCTCTTACACTGTTTACACCAAATTAACATTAGATACAGCATGCTCAGTGTTACACAGACGGAAGCTCAGAGTTAATTTCAGTTATCAGAAGAGACTGTGCCCTATGGCCTACACACGGTCATAAACAATCTCGCTGATATGGTCAGACTGATTACAGCAACAAACAGCTTGTATTACTGATTATTTATTGTGTGGTTAGAACGCAGTGTGTCTTAAACTTTCACAGCCTGTACCTCTTTGTAAGGACTCTATTATTGTCAGCAATGGCAGCAAAATTGTGATTCTGCGATTCTGGCCCCAGAGCGTGGAGCTATGCAAATGGAGGCAGATGTTAGAAGTGACAAGAGCCGACATTGTGTCAGAAATATTTTCAATTCATCGTGAACATTATATTGTCAGAAGCTATATAACATACCCTTGTTCAATAAGTCTAGAGGGTGTTTGTTTGTTTGTTTTTTTGACTGACGGTATTTTTAGTCCGTGACCTGGTAAACAAGTACCATGATGCATTTATTAATAGAGAATTCAAAGCACTTCTGAATGCAAATGCCCAAACAGGAAAACCGAGAATCTCTTAACTGAAAGATCAAGCACCGATCTTGTTTTTTTTTTTTTTTTGGGTTTTTTTTTGAGGAGTGAGGGTCTAATTATAAAAATAATCTCACACTGGTTTTAATTAGCTAGGGTTGGGGTGTCTGTGTACATTTCCTCAAAGTTTTCTGGTTTCCTCCAATCTCTCAAAAACATGCCGGAAGGTGGACTGGCTATGCTAAATTGTCCGTAGGTGTGAATAATTGTGCTAATGTGTGTGTACACGCCACAGTGGCCTACGATGGACTGGCACCCATTTCAGGGTGTATTCCCACTTATACCCGGTGTTCCTAGGATCACCCTAGGATGACCCTGAGCAAGATAAAGCAGTTAAGATCAATGAATAAATGCAAAAATTTATTTTAAAAAATAATAAATAGACCAACATGGGCTTTAAATAATTCATATTTGACAACTTTATAATTCAACAATTTTAGCGACTGTCACTTAATAGCGACTTGGGGGAGAAACGTTACAAAGTGCCGATTTTCTTACTGCTTTGCATGTTCCAAAGATTTGTTTTGTGTGAAATAGAAAAACATGGCAACAAATGAACATACCATGTACACTTCTTTCATGTCCTCTTATTTGCTCAACAGCTATCACTATTTATCATGATTATAATGAACTAAATATAGTAAACTATTCGTCATTCGATGCCAAGATTTCCACAGTGACCATGTGACGATGGTCACAGAGATCATGACAGCATTGTATCAAAGTGTGGAGTATGACTCTGTCAGCATTCTGGAATGGCAGGGCATGGCATAGCATGCCACGGCATGGCATGATGGCTTTGCTTTCTATGCTTTGGCCACATTTTGTCTTTGAAACATCTAGGTTCATAGCCAGGATTATAGGAGCAGGTGTGGGAGGAGAAGACAGAGCTGCAGATCAAAAACTATCCTGACACACGCATGCAGCTTCTTCTCAGCAGGAAAAGAAGTCTCACTCAGAAAGCTGAAAATGGGAAGTTTGCATCACCATGGCCTGAGAATAACACTAGTGGAGGTAGGCTAGGGACTGATCAAATCCACACACACACACACACACACACACACACACACACACACACACCAATTACATTTATGGAATTTGGCAAACCCACTTATAATGATCTCATTTTCTTTATACAACTGAGCAATTGAGGGTTAAGGGTCATGCTCAAGGGCCCAGCAGTGGCAGCTCGGTGATGATGGGATTTAAACTCACAACCTTCTAATCAGAAGTCGAACGTACTAACCACTGAGCTACCACTTTCCACTAATATATATATATATATATATATATATATATATATATATATATATATATATATACACATACATACATACATACAGTATATACAAACATAGATAGATAGACAGACAGACAGACAGATATATAGATAAATAGACAGTCAGACAGTCAGACATATAGATAGATACATAGATAGATAGATAAACAGTCAGACAGACAGATATATAGATAAATAGACAGTCAGACAGACAGATAGATAGACAGAGAGTGAGAGCATGCATGCATGTGCATCAGGTCAGGTGAGGGATGGCGCGTGCACAGGACTTGAATGACTGCTGCTGCAAAAACAAGGCATCAGATCACTGAAGCGCTGCACGCAAAGTGCACGAGCCTCACGTGAGACACTTACATCTTCGAAGAGAGAGCCGACGTTGGCCGTCACCAGCAATATTCCCGTGCCTTGTGATGTCCCTTTCCCCGCCATAATTATGATCTATCAGCGGTTCAAAAACAACAGCCTCGGACACAGAGTTGCGACTGAAGAGCAGGAGAAGTGGGGGGAAAGAAAACAAAAAGAAAACGGATTTCAGGAGGCCGACTCTGCTGTAGATTTAAAAAGAAAAAAAAAAAAAAAAAGAAGCGTCTCGCCGTTAGAAACTGCAGTGGGCTCTCACCGCGGACATTCTAGCCCTGCGCCTGCGTGTGGTGGCGAGCCGAGCCGAGCCGAGCTGAGCCGAGCCGAGCCGAGCGGAGAGATTTCGCCTTCTCTCTCTACATATATATATACATATTTATGTATGTATATATATATATATATATATATATATATATATATATATATATTTAAGCTGTTCGGACTGAGAATTCAAAAGTATGAGTGCAGGAACTTACTGTAGATGAATGAACTTACATAAAGCTGTACGAAGATGTTTGTGTCCTCAACAGATCCAAAAACAAACTTGTCTGTTTTTGTTTTGTTTTGTTGGGGAAGGGGTGGAGATATCACCAAGAAAAGGTAGGCAACTGCCTTGGGCCCCCAGAAGCCATATATATGTATAACATTTATAAATAACATATGCTTAAAATTTAAATATCAATGTTGAAACAAACGGTTAAGTGGTTAGCACATTTGTCCGGAGTTGGGGGTTCCTGTTGAAGGGACACACCTTCAATGGGATGCCAGTCCATCACAGGGCACCATGCACACACAAATTAACACACTCTTTCACATCTAAGGGTCATTTAGTATAGCCAATCCACCTACCTCTATGTTTGTAGACAGTGGGAGGAAAGCCACTGTTTGGAGTTTTCATCACATGAAAATCACTCACTGCTGATAAGGATGGTCCCACATGGACAGTCTAAAGATCTCCGTGAGATTACTGTGCATGGTACCACATAGAAACTATGTTGTTCTTCCTTGGATAGCCTTTGGACTGCAATTGCTAAGAACTGGGTTACTGGTCAGAAGGTCAGGGGTTCAAGCACCACCGTTGCTGCCACTGTTGAGCCCTTAAGCAAGGCCCTAAACCCTATCTGCTCCAGGGGTGCCATATCATGGCTGACCCTTTCCGTCTAACAAGCTGGGATGTGTGAAAATAATAATTTCACTGTGCTGTGATGTATATGTGACAAATAATGACTCCTTCTACTTCACAAAGATGTAGATGGGTTCCATTTTTAGTCTGGTTTCTCTCAGGTTTTCTTCCTCATGTCATCTCAGGAAGATTTTCCTTGCCACTGTCACCACTGGCTAGCTCATTAGGGATATGACATATGAAATATATATATGAAATGGATACATTTATAAATGTAAAATTTATATCTGAAATGTATTCATTTCTATAAAGTTCTATAAAACAATGTCTATTGTTAAAAGCGCTATACAAATAAAATTGAATTGAATTGAATTTAACTGTATATTTGGTGAAATATAGTATATATTGTTTGTTAAAGGAGATGTCAACATAAGTCATAAAAAAAACTATTTTGGCCAAAACACCATTTTGGTTTTTTCCCTGCTTATCAGAATTTAGCTACAGTGACATCTGAGAGATTTTCCTAGACCTCCACACATGTATTAATATCTCAAATCCTTATGGAATCTGCATCAACATATTAAGCATTCCACTGTTTCTAAAATTACAGGACTTTCTTCTGTACTTCTTTTTAGTGGTGAGCACGTTTGCCTCGAACCTCCAGGGTTGGGGTTTCGAATCCTGCTTACACACTATGTGCGTGGAGTTTGCTTGTTCTCTACATGCTTTGGGGGTTTCCTCCGGGTACTCCAGTTTCCTCCCCCAGTCCAAAGACCTGCATTGTAGGCTGATTGGTATTTCCAAAAAGCACGAACATTTACAGTGTGCCTCATTGAGATTCTGAAATGGAGAGAAAGAGGTAATCACACTGCAACTAAGTTATTCAGAGTGCCCACAGCTGTGTCTGGCAGCGTAATAAGCGTGAGTGTGTGCGTTCGTGGGTTGAGGTTGTAGGGGAGTGGTTACTGCTGTTAGTGCTACACCCTCAATTTGCCAATGTTTTTACATTTACTCAGCCTCTTTCCACAAGAGACAACATTTGATCCAAGTATAGGAGAACCTCATAAAGTATTATTGTTATTCCTAATTTGCCATTCATTGCACTGGGATATGGAATATAACTCTTAGAAATGTCACTGTGGTTAAAAAGAATGAAAGTTGGCGGGGATCAGTTAGCATGATTTCGTTTAGAAAAGGGCCCTGTGTGTTTCCCATTCGTTTCTTTTTATTCCCTGCAGTTTTAGCATTTTATAGGATCACATCCCATCAGAAAGAATACATTATTTTTCACTTGAAAGGGGGCAGTATCCCGAGTCTTTTTTCCTAATACGTTCACCTAGTTAAACTAGTATACAATTGTTTTTTGTCCAAGTCAAAGACGAAATTGGCAGACTCGACAGCTTTAATAAGGTAAAGAAATGGTCAAACTTCCCATTTTACATCAGCAAACCATTGCTAAGGCTGTAATGTGTCTCTGTGTGGATGTTTCTGGGAGAAAGAGTTGGGGGGAAACACACGTGCACCAGTGGAAATGGGTCTAAAAATAAACGCAGTAAAAAATCCAGGGGGCTGATAACATGCACAGGTAATGTGTTCCATCATCTCCTGCAAATACTACACTACTGGCCCTGAACAGGATATCCCAGTGGGAAACACACAGAGGAGGGGGCAGGTGGGGAAGATTGTGTTTGTGTGTGCGTGTGTGTTTGAATGTCTCTGCTCCATTGGCTGATAGTGTACTCTGACTGTGGCTCTGAGCCCTCCCTTAGCAGTCTGGGTAATGGAAAAAATGATGGAGGAATTCCTGTCTGGGAGAGGAAAAAAAGTGAACTTTGACCCTTCTCCCTCCACCGCTCAAATTTACTTTACCAAAAATAGAATAAGACGCAGAAAAAACATACAACAATGACGGGAGATATTTGCTTCGAAAGAAACGTGTGATTCAGCATTTTTAAGCCTCATGCATACAGTATGTTGCAATTATTACAAACTTCAACTTGTCTGACTTTATTTAGATGTTAATCACAGCATATCTTCATATTAAAATGTGAGGCAAGATAAGTAGTGTTTTGCTTCATTCTAAATTTGGTTCCTGCTGCACCCTGCCTCTTTATAACACACACACACACACACACACACACACACACACACTCACGCACACAAACACAATATAGAGTGCTTTGGAAAAACAAACACACTCCTGCTCCACAAATCAGGATGTGAGTTTTCATGAAGCCAGGATTGAGTCTTTGTTTTCGAACAGGCCCTGCTCTGTGTGTGAGTGTGACTGTGAGTGTGTGTTACACTCTCAATGCTGCAGGGAAAAAAATGATTTTATTTTTATTTGATACAGTATGTAATTGCCCCTTTCCCAAAGATCAGCAGAGTACATGGTGTTATAAGCAACTTCCTTTCTCTTTTTAATCAGTGGATAACAGCTGTTATCTTTTGAAGGTAATGATAATGATAGAGGTCGCACAGAAAGAGGAAGACAGAGCTCTTGGGCTTCACATCTAAAACACTTCACCCCGAGAGAAAAATCAGGTTAATCTGAAAATAGACGCTCTTCCTCTTTCTTTTTTCTCCATCCTCAGAGTGCCTCTGTTCAGCAGAAACAACGAGTGTGTCTATTTCCTCACACCGGAGGCACTAATTAACCCTGCATATGATTCTAATTTTGACCAGTCCACAAAGAGAACAGACACCCAACAGTGCTGTTAAATATCTGTGGTGATTTATTTCAATATTACCCTATTAGTAAAAGTGCCCTATTTCCACCCTCTCTCAGGAGCAGGCTGTAATATACCCCCTCCCCCCAATCTCCCCAAGCTGCCCAACCTCCATTGCTAATTTGGAACATGGCATTCTTGTGGGAAAAGTCTCAGTTATTTTTTGTGCATGAGCTTGACAACCATGACCTAAATCCCTTTTAGTTAGAAATGTAGATCATGGTGAAAATGATGCAAAAATTATGGAAACAGATGGTGTGCTACTTTTCTAGATACCTCGGTAACCCTTACAATCTGATTGTTAAAGTATTGGCCTACTGTAGAAGTCCAAAGAAGGGGCTATATAACTTTCATTACTAATATTAGTGTCATTAAGTTCTTTGGTCATCATAAGCACTCTCATTCATGTACAGTGTGTTTAATGCTACTGTTACTAGCATTAAGTATGTATCAATACTCTCTCTCTCTCTCTCTCTCTCTCTCTCTCTAAATTGTGCAAAAATATTGTAATAAAGCCATTAAAACAGCTAGCAGTTACTTAACTGATAGCACTAGTAGTATTTAACACTTGTTTAGCATTAACCAAATCTGCAAAATAAATAAATCAATCAATCAACAAATATATATATATGATTGCCAACCCATGATTCTTTCACTAACTTGTTAGCAGCACTAGCTAGCTAACATTCAGGTTCTGTGGCAAATATTGTCCCTTTAAACATGCCATTCTTTAATAGTTTGCTTATATTTCCTTTACAGGAGTAAATACAGTATGTTTTAAATGGAAAAATCTGATCCAACTACAAATCTATATTACCAGAATCAGGCATTTAAGAAGGAATAAACTATTTAAACAGGCACTCAAGTAGGAATGCCAGGCCTCTGACAGGTTAATGTACTAGGCCTCCTACTGTGGGCAATTTTCATTCTTCTAGACAGTTTTAGTTCCCTAGCATCCCGCCCTGTTTTCTTTTAGAAAGATCATAAGCTTCCACTATGCCTGTGATCACATGATGTAATGAGAGAAATATGTTCTTGATGAATTGAAGACAGGATGAGGAAATGGCAATTAGCAACACCGAAATTTTCAAAAAGAACTAATGATCATGTGCTATTAAAGGTCACACTCAAACACAGAGGCATTCAAACTGTATTATAGCAATATAACAATAAAACCAATATCTTATCAAGAACCGCAGTTATTATAATATTTTAGAATAGTTATTTAAAAAAAACACATACACACATTTAGTAGTTTTATAACATTAAATTCTGCTTGGCATTAAAATGCAGCACCACCATCACAACCAGGAAGGATTGACAGACACAAATTTATTGTCATTGCACAGTACAGGTCCTCAGCTATGAAATGTAGTTAATATCTTGAGCCTTTTTTTCTCTCTTGACTTTATAAGAGCACCCCTCTGCTCATGAGGTTAGCCTTAATGTACTTAAACTCTTGGCCTGGAACATCATGAGTTGTTCCATCTTGTGAACTACCATTTTTTTTGACTGTAAACACTCATCTATAAACAGAATTAGGCTTTGCTTTTCACACATGGTTCATCCCTCCTAACTGAAAAAGACACAAACTTCTCTGCAAAAGTGCTTTTGTAGCAAATCATCATTTGAAAGATATACTACACAATCCTGATAAAGGTTGTCACAACAAATTTAAATGTAAACTTTTTTTGTTAGGACTTGTTGTGAGTAGGGCTTAGAAAAGGATTTGGGAAGTGGAGGGGCTCTATGTCTTTCATTCGATGTGTTATCATATGTAGAATCAACACCGAAATGTGGTTTTAGAATATGTTTCCTTGTTAAGGACCAAATTAAAGTTGCTACAATTTGGTGGCCAGACAGTTTTTGCTGGAGTTATTTGTCAGATTTGGTCATAAGAATGGTATCAAAACATCTTACAGCAAATATATACAATAGGGGAAAGAAGGATTGGACACGTCAACGTTTTTTCAGTAAATATATTTCCAATGAGTTTATTCACATGAAATTTTCACCAGACATCAATATTAACTCAAGAAATCTACACATATAAAGAAATCCAAACATTAATTAAAAGTCCATAAATTAAGTTACAGTATATGTAATAAAGTGGAATAACACACAGGAAAAAGGATTGAACACACTAACTGAAATGTATTTAATACTTAGTGAAGTCGTTGTTTGTAATGACAGCTTCAAAACGCTTCCTGTATGAAGAAATTAATCGGCCGCAGTATTCAGGTGTGATTTTGGCCCATTCTTCTAAACATATTGTCTTTAAATCTTGTTCAATTGGATTCAAGTCAGGTGATTGACTGGGCCATACTTATGCCTTTATTTTTTTTCTCTGAAACCAATTTTGAGTTTCCTTTGCCTATTGTTTTCTCTGTGACGATGACACCTGATGCCTCCAAGTGTTTCTGGAGCTCTTTCTGAATTTTCCTTGGCTCTTTGGATACATTTCCGACTAGTCTTCTGACTCTCTGGTCAGACATCTTGCGAGGAGATCCTGTGTGTGGCCTGTTGATGACAGGTGCTGTTGCTTCCGTTTGTGGATAATGGTCCCAATGATGCTTAATGGAGGATTCAGAAGTTTTGAAATACGTATCCAATATCATCAATATGTATTTCAACAATAAGGTCATGGGAGAGCCCTTTGCTTTTACCCATCATGAGATATTTCTTGTGTGACACCTTGGTAACGAAAAGCCTTTTTACAGACCATGAATTCACTAACCCAGCTGATATTAATTTGCACATATAGGAGGTATAATTACTTTCTAACTACTTGTGGATTTCAGCTGGTTCCTTGCCTTACCTTGCCTTGGAGAACTGTTTTTTCTTAGAGTGTTCAATACTTTTTCCTGTGTCGTTCTACTTTATTACACATAACTTTATTTATGGACTATAATGTTGTGAATTCTTTATATTTGCAGATTTCTTGAGTTAATATTGATGTCTGGTGAACATTTCACGTGAATAACCTCATTGGAAATATATTTACTGAAAAAAAATGACGTGTTCGATACTCAATTCCCCCACTGTACACTGTCAGAACATTAAAATCACCTGCCCAGTATTGTGTAGGTCCCCCTTTTGCTGCCAAAACAGCTCTGACCCATCAAGGCATGGACTCCAGAAGATCTCTGAAGGTGTGCTGTGGAATCTGGCACCAAGACATGGCAGCAGTTCCTTTAAGTCTTGTAAGTTGCGAGGTGGGGCATCCATTGATCGGACTTGTTTACCCAGCCCACCCCATAGATGCCTGATTGGCCTGAGACCTGGGGAATTTGGAGGCCAAGCCAACACCTTTAATTTTGCCATGTTTCTCAAATAATTCCTCAACAATTTTTGCAGTGTGGCAGGGTGCATTATCCTGCTGAAAGCAGCCACTGGCATTAGGGAATATCATTGCCATAAAGGGGTGTACTTGGTCTGCAACAACGTTTAGGTAGGTGGCACATGTCAAAGTAACATCCACATGAATGCCAAGACCCAAGGTTTCCGAGTAAGACATTGCCCAGAGCATCACACTGCCTCCGCCAGCTTACCTTCTTCCCATCCTGGTGCCATCTCTTCCACAGCTGAGCGACGCACATGTACCCAGCATCCATGCGATGTAAAGGAAAATGTGATTCATCAGACCAGACCACTTTCTTCCTGTCACGAATGCGGAGACGGAGGCGGATGCACTTGCAGATTTAAAGTTTAATAAGAGTTCAAACCAAACACAAAAGACACTAAGCATATGTGAGCAAGGAAAATAAACATAAACCAATACTTAGGACATGGGAAAGCATGACGTGACAAACTGGGACAAATAAAGCGAGACACCAAGTGCTGTACAAACCGTGACTAAATACACACAGGTGCTCGTTAACCGGGATGAGAGTCAGGTGCTTGTGGTCAGGTGACATGATGCAGAGGCGCACTGGCTGCTGAATGTCCATGGTTCTTTCCGGGGATTCATAACACTTCCATTGTAGGTGCTTTCAGTGGTGGACTGGGGTCTGGATGGATACTCTGACCGGTCTGCGGCTATGCAGCCCCATACACAGAAAGCTACAATGTACTGTGTTCTGACACCTTTCTATAATAGCCAGCATGAACTTTTAAAGCAATTTGTGCTACAGTAGATGATTGTACTAATACTAATTCAGTACTTTGCAATGGCTGACTTAATGTCCAGATTTGTATCTGGTTAAAAGCCTTTAGTCCCCAGTCATGGTTCCTGGTTCATGGTTCTGTCATTCAGAATCAGCACCAATCTGTCAGAAGCTCTGCAACAAGCTTCCATGGAAAGATGGATGTATATATCATATGGACACTTCATGAATTTGTAACATGCATGTACACATGCATAGGATGGTATCAAGGTCACATATGTCCACAACATGGTAGGCATGTGGTATTCACAGAACCACAGTTACATACTGTATGTAACTAGTGTCCGGTTTACCTTTTATGAGAGTCAATTAAAGATGAATTTTGATTTAATGATAAGGAGTCTTTATTGGTCACAGCACAGTGAAATTCTTTTCCTCACCTTCCCCAGCATTCAGCATTCCCCAGGGTCAAAGCACAGGGTCAGCCCCTGGTGCAGAGAGGGTTAAGGGCCTTGCTCAAGGGCCCAACAGTGGCAGCTTGGCAGTGCTGGGGCTTGAAGCCCCAACTTTCTGACCACCAAGCCACCACTGTCACAACATTTAATATATGTTTAAATTCAAACTTGATTTGGAACATGGATAAATTCCATAGTAAGCTAATCAGACAGCTCAAACGATCAGACAGGTATACAGTGCTTTTCTTCAGCCTGACCATAATTAATAGGATAAAAAGAGGTCATTATAAGAGGTTATTATCTGCATCAGATTATTTGCTGTTAACAAATGTATAAAAGTGAATTGTTTTGTATTAAACAAAACATTTTTTTGTATTAGGAACAAAAGCACCACCAGTGGTTGTAAGAAAAGTACACAGAATGGTATGAAGAAGTGATTTAATTCTAGCTCAGACTGTATACTTATGCAGCCTAACATGGAAAAAAGCCTAACAATTTAGAAATCATGAATGCAGCTGCCTATCTGTCTTTACGTGTGTGTGTGTGTGTGTGTGTGTGTGTGTGTGTGTGTGCGCGCCCGTGTGTCTGTAATAGCTTGCCTCACATCATTCTCATTATGCCATCAATGAGACCTTGTGATATAATGCATTCCTCAACCCAAAGTTTCATTGTAGAGATATTAAAAGATATTAGATTTTATCCCGCTTGTATAATATCCCCACCGGCTATCACTGGATGTCTTCTTTTGTCTTTCATATGATGACTGTGGCGGGTTGTACAGTATATGCTGTAACCTGTTTTTTCATCCTGTCTAGAGCAGTGTTTTCTCAATGCCATTGATGTGATTACTTCGACAGCCAGTAGATGGCCATCTGACTTTGCTACAGTACATCAAGCTTTAAAAATTAATGCATTATTAAACAAACATTATCTGTATCTATCTATGATCTATTATTTACGATTAATGATGATCTAATAATACCTGCATTATTAAAGTAATCTATTACATTAGAGAAAGATAAACCAGCCTTGGAAGTATAATTTGCTTCACATTCTAAACAGCATTTGGTCTTTTAGGATGCAATAAAACCTTCTGCTGACATCCAGAAACTGATTCAGAAAATTAATGGATCTTTACTTTCTCAAATCATAATACAGTATTCCAGTCTTACCAAAAGCCTTCGTCTTTTCCTATGACGTCCTGCATGACCCACAGGATATTTCTGTATATTTTCTCTCAGGTATTTTCCAAAAAAATGAAGGTTCTTCTTTGTTTTGCTTTCACATTTTAACTGGGGAAATCTCATCTCTGAACAAAAGTGACTTATTTATTTATGTCTTATTTAAACATTATAGTTTTTGGTTTTACTTTACATTTTTGCAGGTAGGGGAGGTGGCACTCCAGCATATACCGTATCTCACAAAAGTGAGTACACCCGTCATATGTTTGTAAATATTTGATTATATATTTTCATGTGACAACACTGAAGAAATGACACTTTGCTACAATGTAAAGTAGTGAGTGTACAGCTTGTGTAACAGTATAAATTTGCTGTCTCCTCAAAATAACTCATCACACAGCCATTAATGTCTAAACCGCTGGCAACAAAAGTGAGTACACCCCTAAGTGAAAATGTCCAAATTGGGCCCAATTAGCCATTTTCTCTCCCTTTCCCTTGTTAGTGTTACAAGGTCTCAGGTGTGAATGGGGAGCAGGTGTGTTAAAGGTGTTGTTGCTCTCACACTTCCTCATACTGGTCACTGGAAGTTCAACATGACACCTCATGGCAAAAAACTGTCTGAGGATCTGAAAAAAAGAATTGTTGCTCTACATAAAGATGGCCTTGGCTATAAGAAGATTGCCAAAACCCTGACACTGAGCTGCAGCACGGTGGCCAAGACAATACAATGGTTTCACAGGACAGACGTATATAGAATATAACATTTTTCTGAAGACAAGCAGACTAAGGACATGGATTACTGGAACCATGTCCTGTGGTCTGATGAGTAGATAAACTTATTTGGTTCAGATGGTGTCAAGCGTGTTTGGCGGCATCCAGGTGAGGAGTACAAAGACAAGTCTGTCATGCCTACAGTCAGACATGGTGGTGGAAGTGTCATGGTCTGGGGCTGCATGAGTGCTGCTGGCACTGGGGAACTACAGTTCATTGAGGGAACCATGAAATGCCAACATGTACTGTGACATACTGAAGCACAGCATGATCCCCTCTCTTCAGAGACTGGACCGCAGGGCAGTATTCCAGCATGATAACGACCCCAAACACACCTCCAAGACTGAGGGTGAAGGGGATGGACTGGCCAAGCATGTCTCCAGACCTAAACCCTATTGAGCATCTGTGGGGCATCCTCAAATGGAAGGTGGAGGAGCACAAGGTCTCTAACATCCACCAACTCCATGATGTCGTCATGGAGGAGTGGAAGAGGACTCCAGTGGCAACCTGTGAAGCTCTGGTGAACTCCATGCCCAAGAGGGTTAAGGCAGTACTGGAAAATAATGGTGGCCACACAAAATATTGACACTTTGGGCCCAATCTGCACATTTTCATTTAGGGGTGTACTCACTAATGTTGCCAGCGGTTTAGACATTAATGGCTGTGTGTTGAGTTATTTTGAGGGACAGAAAATTTACACTGTTACACAAGCTGTACACTCACTACTTTACATTGTAGCAAAGTGTCATTTCTCCAGTGTTGTCACATGAAAAGGTATAATCAAATATTTACAAAAATGTGAGGGGTGTAATCACTTTTGTGAGATACTGTACATAAATCCTAAACTGACCTTTACTGTCACTACTGAGTCAAAATCATTATTTCCGATGAAACGCCAAAAAAGGTATAATTATATTGGGGATAAAAACTGGGTGTAAGTAAGACACATTTAAAGCATGAGTATGATAAATAAATAAATGAATAGTGCATCTGCCTCGCACCTCCAAGGTTGGGGGCTCAATTCCCACCACCATCCTGTGTGTGTGTGTGGAGTTTGCATGTTCTTCCCATACTTCGGGTTTCCTCCAGGTACACCGGTTTCCTCCCCAGTCCAAAGACATGCATTGTAGGCTGATTGGCATTTCCAAATTGTCCGAAGTGTATGAATAGGTGTGTGATTGTGTGTGAAATTGTGCCTTGTAATGGATTGGTACCCCCTCCATGGGGTCCCCCAACTCATGCGCTAAGTCCCCTAGGATAGGCTCCAGGCTCCCTCACAACCCTGTGTAGGATAAGCGGTACAGAAGATGGATGGATAAATACTGTTAATTGTAGTTTAGACTGAAATTAGGCAGGAATATCATGGTAATTCAATGCCAAAGAAGATGAAAAGTTGGTCCTCCTCTACAAGTGAGAAATCAGGAAAGCCACTGAGGTTCTCAACCTGAATCAACAAATGCCGTTCCTCAAGATTCACTTGTCTAACCTTACCTCATATACTAGTCTGCTCATCAGAAACTACAGTTAGCAAATTTGATAGAATTAGTGGTAATGGATCAACCATATGCTATGAAGAAGTCAACGAAACAGAGCAAGAAGACCTGCAAGTACAGAGGTGACTTGCTACAACCTGGAAAATGTTGAAGCTGAAACAGTCAGACCTGATGTACGCTGTTCATAATTGATTTTAATCTAATAACATAGCTTTAAAATTCCATTCTGCTGGAAGGAGATATAGATCATTATAATATGGACATGGTGTCATGGTGGTGGAATAATAGGTGGACTAAGGCTGAAGGTGTGTGTGTTCAACTTATTTTCTGTGGCCTAAGAAGTTTTTTTTTTCTTCTTCTTCTTCTTTTTTTTTAATTAGGGCCACCAAATCTTCAGAAATGCTCTGACTGTGGTCTTAAAATAGCCAGCATCATTAACAGGGACTCGGGAGATTAATCTCTGCTCATTGTCCTGTGGAACACTAGGTGCCACTAGTGTGCACCATGCTGAAGTGTTGTTGCTTCAGAAGCACTGTTTCACCATCATTAAAAAAAAAAAAAAAAAAAAGAAAAAACATCATTATGCCTTATATTTATAGAGAAGTTTTTCCATCTTTACCTCCTACTTACTAGCTACTTTCTCACAGGAATGCATGACGGGATATACAAGGTTTATGAATTAACTATTAATAAAAAAATGCAAATAAAAAGCATATATTAATATTATTACTATTAAGACATGTTGTGAATATTGTCATATTTATAAATAGTTTGGCTGTTACTAATAGTGATCATTAACCTGCATTAACATACAGAATAGTTGACAAAACAGTGAGGATGGCCTTGGGGGAGAGATTGAAATAAATGCATATCTCCAAAGTCTGTGGTTTGAACCTGAGTTCCCAATGTCCTTGTGGGTTTTCCAGTTTCCAGTCTCCTAAATAACCAAAAACATGTCATTAAGCTATGCAAAATTGGCCCTTGGTGTGAATATGTGTTCCAGTGATAGACTGAATCCCACTGAGAGTGGCCAGTTTATTCAGGGGAGGCTGCAGATCCGAAGCCACCCTGATCAAGATAACGCAGTTAGTGATGAAATGAATGAATGAGTTTTGTGATTGTGCTTTTCAATATGCAGCTGGTTTGCATTAACATTTTTCCTTTTGTTAGGTGTACAAATAGAAACCCGTAGCTGAACTTTAAGAGTCTTGCGAGTGTTCCTTCTGGGCTTTATCAAAAAAAACTAAGATACAATTTCCATATTTTGTGATTAGAGTATCATTATAATACATAGTAATGTGCTCAGTGAATAATCCTCAGAACTGGAAATGTCAAAAGTAATAACTGTAAAACAAAAACACTTTTCAGTGAGATAAGTAGGATATTGATAGTGTTCTATCTTTGTCTTACACTGACCTCATTCTGCTTAGAGGAACTAGATATTTTCAGTTTCAGCCAACCTAAGTGATGAGCTCCAGTTTATAGGAAAGTTTGGCACATTATTTCTAGCAGATTGAATCAAGTCGAACCGTTGCACAACAGGACTATGAGTCACACTCTTTCCCTGTATTCAGACAGAGCAAAGTATGACTGCTCTTAGAGAACTCAGTGTTGAAATGAAGAACACTGGTAGTAATATGACGGAGATTTCAGCCACAACTATGCAAAACAGATGTAGAAAATCAAATCTTTTAAAAGCTTAAACTTACATTTGGGTATTTGTGGGTTACTCTGTCATTACCCTGTTCATATGCACAACTGATTTAAATGGATGTTTTGGGTTTAATAGAAGTGAGTTATAATCAAAATAGTTGCTGCAATTTCAAAATTCCATGCATTTGTAATTACATTTCCATTTATTAGTGTTGAAACAGTCACACTCTTAAAATTTAAAAATACTAGCGATAGAGCAATGTGACTGCAAGCAACATAAGTAATCAGTCACCTGAAAGGGTAACAGTGTCGCATCAGTATTTTCTTTGATATTTGTTTCCACTCATTTCTTGATTGATTAGAATCATAGGCCCTCATGAAATTATTTGTCTTAGTTTAGTTCATTATTTAATTTCCCCTAGTCTGGGAAGGGGACTGTTATCTTGTGAGCTCCAAACAAGAAAGCAAATTGAATGGCTAGTTGGAATAATAAATATCCAAAGAAAAATACAAGGGGTGCATTCATGCTAAGTTCATCTGCTTAGCTAGTTCATCTGGATCACATTCAGATTGCTAAAAAACAAACAAAAAAAAAACGAAGCGGCGTCATCAGCTGCAGTTAAAGCAGTCTACTTCACAAGTTTTCAAGCTACTTCACCATGTTTGAAGCTAATTTAATAATTAATATTTACATTCTGCAAATAAAAATGAACCACAATGGAAGACAGTGAATAGAGTGCAGGAAAAAAGCTTTATCAGTTTTTATAGTTTATTATAGTTTTTCTTTTTTTTTCTTTTACCGTGTGGCATTTGTGTCTGTCTCTGGTGAAAATCCAGCTTGGTCTGATGAGCTACCAAAACACAGGCTGAGCTGGTCAAGCAGGTAGACCATCTTTGCCATCTTATTACGTTACTAAACTGACTACTGATCAGAAGGTCATGAGTTCAAATCCCAGAGCTGGGAACATGAGCAAGGCCTGTTAACCCTCAACTGCTCAGTTGTATAAATGAGATAAATGTAAGTTTCTCTAGATAAGGGTGTCTGAAATTAATGTAAATTTTATACATTTTCTAATTGCCTCACTGTTCTTCATCTTTCAAAAAAATCTTTTAAAAAATAACTTACATTAGTAGAAGTGGAAGTAGTAGAAGTAATTCAGAAACTGTTTCCTTTCTATCAGCACTTACCAGCTGCCTAAGAGGTGTTTCTTCCATTTCTGAAAGTTTCCATGTTTGTGATGTCTCCCTTACACGCTTCTACAGCTACGTATATATATTAGGTCAATATTTTCTGTTCTCATCATCACCGCTTTCCCAGGCAACAAACTGATGTTGGCCCAATGTTAGTTTGCTACCTAGGTGGCTATGTTGACCCTTTCTATACAGCACTGTGCCAACAATGGTCCAGTGTTGCAACAACACTGTCAAAGGTGACATAATGCTGGCCCAGCATTGGCATAGGAGTACTTTTCTTTCAACCCTGCTAATATTGGGAAAGGAACACTTCATAACAGCTGCTTAACCCAATGCTTGTAATAGAACACTTTTTTAAATAACCCTGCCAAAATTGGCACACCATTTTGCTACCTGGGTTCCTGATCCCACTGAGTCCTAGCTTCACCGCTAATGCTAAGACGAGTGCTGCAGGGATAATGTATTTTTATAGGCCAACTCGGAAGTTAGCATCACCCTGGTTCCCTCAACAATAATCCAATAGGATTTTTCTATTGGCTTGTGGATTATTGCAGAAAATAAGCTCTGTGTTCAACAATCGTTTATGATTCTTACACATTTTGTTCATCAAGATAATCTTCATAAACAAACACAACTATTACGAATTTTCAAGCCTAAAAACAATCTGCAAAAGTAAAAAAGCTAAAGTTAGGCTTTAAACAAACTATACGGTAGCCTGACTTCAACATCAGTTGCAGTTACAATTACTGTATATACCGCTTTTCTAGACACTCAAATCGCTTTACATAGTATTGAGGGGATCTCCTCAACCACCAGAGTGTAGCATCCACCTAGATGATATGACTCCAGCCATAGTGCACCATAACGCCCACCACACACCAGCGATTACTGGAGAGAGAGTGATGTAGCCAGTTCAGAGATGGGGATTATTAGGAGGCCGTGATATATAAGGGCCAATGGGGGAATTTCACCACGACACAGGGTTTATACCTCTACTCTTCTACCATAAGTGTCCTGGGATTTTTTTTTTGAATGATCACAGAGAGTCAGGACCTCCGTTTAAAATCTCATCTGAAAGACAGTGATGTTTTTACATTACAGTGTCCCCGTCAGTATACTGGGGCATTAGGCCCCACACAGACCACAGGTTGAGCACCCCCTGCTGGTCTCACTAATACCACTTCCAGCAGCAAGCTTAATCTCCCCATGAAGTCTCTGATCCACGTACTGGCACTGCTTAGCTTCAGTGGGAAACCAGGTGAAAACTGCAGGGAGATATGGCTCTGGCACCACCATTAAGCCACCATTAAGCCACCACTAATCTTCTGACAACTCTTTCAATCAATCTTTAGTTTAAAAAGCACTACAAGTTATCTTGTAGTAAATCTATAAGATATACTTATAAATACTATAAATTGATCAATCTATAAGTTGGAAAGTTTGAGTTGGAATAGTTTAGAGAGCGAGTATAAACACAGAGAGGTTGTACTAGATGAGATTTCCTGTTCGGCGTGATGATATTTAATGTCCCAGACAACCTCTAGTCCCATTTAGCCACTTGTTAGCAACCCCCTTTTTCAAGTCATGTGAAAGCTTTAAAAAGCATGAGTGGCATATTACTGATGTTTATTATATCGTAGAATAAAACGTGAAAATATTATGAGCTTATGTTACCCACAGACATTATTTCAGGCATTTGACCAAAAAAAAAGCACTTAAAAAACCCATTAGCTGCGTTTACATGGACAACAATCAACTCTTAACCCGATTAAGACCATACTTTGATTAAGAAACTACCACGTAAACACTAATTTTGAATTACCTTAATCTAATTAAGGTCATAATCTAAGTAAACTCTAATCGAATTAAGACAGGGGGAGTACTCCTGTTTTAGTCGCATTATGGAAGTGTATTGCAGACATGTAAACACCTTAATCATATTATTAACGTCGTGTGAGAGTTTTCACCGCATTTTGCAACAGGACACATCCCAAACCGCGTACTTGTCTACTATAGGTCTGTAGTGCGGAAAAATACATGTATCTCAGCCACTATTATATAGACAGTAAGTACGCGGTTTGAGACGCAGCCCACGGCTTCAAGCAATAAAAACACCTAAAACTGTATACGGTACCATAACGAAGACAAACTGTATGTTGATGCATGAAATTCTGGAGGGATGTCTGACAGCGTGGAGTGGTGTACGTAATGACGCGGCCTCTTAATCTAATTATGTTCTATAACATGGATGGATGGAACATGTAAAACAGGTACATGAAAGGAGTATTCTAAAAGCGACTCATGTAAACACCTTAATCACATTATTAATTTAATCAGAGTACGGTCAATAAGTAGATTACTGCTGTCCATGTAAACGTAGTTACTGACTTCGGGGAGATGGAACCGGAACTGCTAAAATGTTAACTCATTTTCGGTTTATAGGACTCATTCTTGCACCACTCTATTAAAGTTTTCTGTGCTTTAAATAAGTCACTAAAGTAATCTTGGCAGTTTTAAAGCATTGCAGAGCATAAATAGGAATGTACAAATGAACTAACAAGAGCATGTGAACATGGATGAAGCCGTGTGAGCGTGTCATCGACAGACTCAGTTGCCATGTTATTTAGGCCATATTTTAATAGCGTTGTTAATAGCATAACATCATTAAATGAACTTGGAATTCTGTTTTGCAGATAAAGTATAAAACGAAAGTATTTTTGTTTGAGTCAGAAAACAAGAAGGATGCAAGATATTGCACTAAATTGTAAGGTCTATGGGTAAGTCGCATGTAAAAGCGACTACTTTTAATGTAGTTCACATGTTGCTCCATACGATGGCAGTGTTGAGATGAATTGGATCCGCAGCAGGTACAAGAATCTGTCAAATTTCCTTCAGCAGCCATGTAGCTCAGGAAGAGCCAGTTTAGCTGACACAAACTGCATAACTGAAGTTTGCATGATGTTAGCTTGATGTAACATGCCCTTATAATCATGGATATAAAAAAAAATTAGACAAAAAAACAAACAAAAGATTTATAACACTTCATCGACCATTTATCCTGGCCAGAGATATGGTATAGCCTAGACCCTGGGTGGAAACAGTCCATCGCAGGGCACATACACACATTCACACCTAGCACAATTTAGAATAGGCAATCCAGCTATATTGTTATATGAGGTAGGAGGAGACTGGATAACAAAGACAGTAACCTGAGTTCATCAAACCAGGGACCCTAGAACTATGAGGAGGCAACGCTACCTGCTGCCTCAAACGTTCGCCATAATGTAAATTTTAATGTACATGCACCAGAGCACACACACACACACACACACACACACACACGCACACACACACACACACACACACACACACACACACACACACACACACACTTATCTAGGCCCTCTTCCACGAGTTTTCCTCTGATATCATTAAGTCCGGAACACTGAGTCCATGTCCACTTAATTACACCTCACATCTGCTATGACTCCCTTCCTGATTAAACACATTCAGTCACATCACTGATCCCGTGAAAACACTGAACAACACAGATGTATACAAATTCAATTCACTTCAATTCAATTTTATTTGTATAGCGCTTTTTACAATAGACATTGTCTTAAAGCAACTTTACAGAAATATCAACACGGTATACAGATATTAAAGGTGCGAATTTATCCCTATTGAGCAAGCCACTGAGTGTTGATGGGGGTAAGGAAAAACTCCCTAAGATGTAAAGAGGAAGAAACCTTGAGATGACCCAGACTCAGAAGGGAACCCATCCTCATCTGGGTAACTGGGATAGTGTGAAAAAGTTCATTATGGCTTTATATGAAGTCTGTTTGGCCTTGGAAGCAGCCATAGTCCCAGCAATCTGGAATTGGAGTAGATGAGAGCTCCATCCAGAGATAGGACATCCGAAATGGATCAGGCAGGTCTGGAGAGCAGAAAGGATCAGGATCTCTAGTATCTCCATAAAATCGTGTGTGACTCGACAGAAGGAGAGACTGAGAGAAAAGATTATTAGGACTTTGCTTAGCATAATAGAAAGTCTAGTCGTGGTAGGATTGAGTAAGCAAATACGTTTTCAGCCTAGACTTAAACACTGAGACTGTGTCTGAGTCCCGAACACTAATTGGAAGACTGTTCTATAACTGTGGGGCTCTATAACAGAAAGCTCTTCCCCCTGCTGTAGCTTTCGTTATTCGAGGTACCGTCAGATAGCCTGCATCTTTTGATTTAAGTAGGCATTGCAGATCATAGAAAACCAAAAGGTCACTTAGATACTGTGGCGCGAGACCATTTAGTGCTTTAAAGGTTAATAATAGTATTTTATAATCAATGCGAGATTTCACTGGGAGCCAATGCAGTGTGGATAAGATTGGGGTGATATGGTCATATCTTCTGGTTCTAGTTAGGACTCTAGCAGCTGCATTCTGGACTAACTGGAGTTTGTTTATGCTCCTACTGGAACATACAGACAGTCAGGCATTACAATAATCTAGTCTAGAGGTGACGAAAGCATGAACTAATATTTCTGCATCATGTAGTGACAATATATTTCTTCTCTTAAAAATATTTCTGAGATGAAGGAAGGTTATTCTAGTAATATTATCTACATGAACATCAAATGATAGGTTGGAGTCAATAATCACACCAAGGTCTTTTACTGCTGCACATGATGAAACAGGAAGTCCGTCCAAAGTTACTATGTGATCAGAAAGCTTACTTCTAGCTGCACGTGGTCCTAATACAAGTACTTCTGTCTTATCTGAAGTCTAATGTCTAATGTCCTTTTTAACTAACAGGAAACACATTAATTTAAGAATTAACACATGAAATTAAGACTACTTTAGAACATCTGTGCATTTTTGACCTAGGCAGGAAAGTCTTTGGAATACCACAATGATAAATCCTTAATCTTGTTACTATAGCACAAAATATCTCATTACATTAAAGCAGCACGCTATTTATAAGCTTGAAGAAAAAAAGGAAACAAAGGGCTTTTGAAAAGGGCTCAGCTGCATTTAATTTCGTTATGACTTAGTAACATAGTGGCATTCACACACTTATCCCAAAGTCACCAATTCACATGACTAATTTGATTCGTTTAGAGTTATTTATGTTGACTGTCCTCAAGGTTTAGAGTCAGAATGTAAAGTTTCACAGTGTGACACATGATATCATGTTAGTATTATATATATATATATATATATATAT